>PISX010014270.1:0-53618 GCA_004024625.1 Mellivora capensis
GCTTAACCAACTGAGCTACCCAGGCGTCCCTGCTTATTATTTTTGAACCTACATTCATGAGAGAGATTTACCTGAATTTTTCCTTTTTTATACTTTCAGGCTTGGATATCAAGTTAATGCTAGATTCATAAAATTAATTGAGGGAATGGGAGCTCTTTTTAAAATTCTCTGAAATAGCTCATATAAGATTATAATTATTTATTCTTTGAATGTCTGTAACTACCCACATCACCAGATCTGTAGTCTACTATGTAGGCAGGTTTAAATTTACAAACTCAATTTTCTTCGAGGTTACAGAATTGTTCAGGGTTTCTATTTTCTTGAATCAGATTTTCCTAAGAATGTGCCTGTCTCATAAAAGATCTCAAGTGTAGTGACATAAAAACTTTCAACAATGTCCTCTTACTTTGTTTCCATTAGTCTCTGTATTTATATCACTGTTTCATTCCTGGTATGGTTTATGCTTTTTCTTCTTTATTTCCTAGTCTTACCAGAGGTTTGTCACTTTTATTAGTCTTTTCAGAGGATCGATATTTGGCTTTGTTAATTTTCTCTATTGTGTTTATTTTCTGTTTCATTAATTCCTACTCTTAGCTTTGTTATTTCCTTTCCTACCTTTCTCGAGTTTATTTTGCTAATCTGTTTCTAACTTCATAAAATGGAGGCCAAGTTGGATGGTGATTTTCTTTTCTTTTCTTAAACATATTATTTTAGGTCTTACATTTCCCTTTATATTATTTAGCTCTATTCAAAGATCTTACTGTGTCTTTTCACTACAGCTTAGTCCTTAATATTTTCTGATTTCTACTATGTTTTCTTCTCTGATCCCTTGGTTATCTGAATATGTGTTTCTGAGTTTCTACGCATCGAAGGGGTATTCTGGTAACTTTCTGTTGTTGTCAGAGAAAGCAGTCTGTATGATTTCAGTTCTTAAGAAAGGTATTGAGATTTATTTATGACCCAGTATATAGTCCATTTTTGCAAATGTTCTGTGTATACTTGAAAAGATGGTATTTTTGCAGTTTTGGGAAGTGGTGTTCTAAATTAATCTGTGCTGCAGTGAAAAGGTGCCACTCCGTTTTGATAAAGATGTCTGTGGAGGTCATGATCGTGTACAATTCAGCTCTCTTGTTAAGGGGAGCATAGTTGACCGGAGCCCTCCTTGCCATGCGCCTCTGGATCTACCAACACATCTTTGCGGAGACACTCTTCCCCTGGGCTGTTCCCAGCAAGTTACTGAGCAGGTCAAGGGCTTTATAGCGCAAGTTCATTCCCCTAATGGGCAACTTTGGCTGAGAGCTACCCCATCAGTCTGGCCAACACATTTGTAGAACCACACTGGAATCTGAAACTCTTCCTGCTTGTTTTTCCTTCTTTCTCCCCCTCCTTTCAGACCTGTCTACCACTGCTTCCTTCCCTCCTTCTTAACAGGCAGTCTCCTCAGTAAATGTCTGGCACATCTAATCCCATCTTGGGATCTATTTTCCTGAACTGACCTAATGTCCATCAGGTTGTTCAGATCTCCTATGTCCTTATTGATGATTTTTTACTGTTTGTTAATGGAAAAGGTGAGTAAAGTGTCCCATTATGATTGCTGCTTTCTTTCTCTTGGTAATTGTCAATTTTGGCTTAATATCTTTGGAAATTTATTGAGTATATAAATTTAATATCCTGTTTAGCTGAATTGCTTAACTTTCCTTGTCTGAAGCATGCTTTTTGCCTTAAGTTTATTTTGTTTAATATTAAGATAGCTAAAGCTTTTCTTAGTAATCTCTTTCATTCTTTTGCTTTCAAACTCTGTATGCTCTCGCTTAAGATATATTTCCTAGGAAAAAAATGTGTTTCTTAGGAGCAGCATATGGTTAGTTTTAAAAAAAAACATATCCAGTCTGACAAGCTCTGTATTTTAGGGGAAGCATTTAATTCATTTACATTTGTTATAATTATTAATATTTTCAGGTTTATGGCTATCATGTTTTTAATTTCCTGTTTTTTATTTCTGTTTTTCCCACAAGTTCCACTTACCTTTCTATCTTCTCTTGCCCTCATCTAGATTGATTTGTTGTTTTTTCCATTTTCATTTTTTTCCTTCCACTGGCTTAAGAACCGTTTCTGCTCTGTAAGTGGTTTCTCTAGAAACAGCAGTAAATAACTTACCAACATCAAAATTACTCAATAATTTCACTCTTCTGAAAAATATAAAAACCTCACCACCTCCATTTACACTTTCCTGACGTCTATTCTGTTACTGCTGTGCTCCTTAATTCCCTCAGTTTTCCTTTCGCAATTCCATGCCTATTACATTGTTGCTTTCTATAGTCAACATTCTACCTGCTTCTTTTCACCTTGTATGTGCCTTATTCCCTCTTGCTTCTCACACCTTCCACCGGGACTCATTTTTCTTTTGCCAGGAGTGAAGGTTTGGTACTCAAGTCTCTCAGTTTTTGTTTGTCTGGAAGTGATTTTTCCCCTTTCATTGTGGATATGGAATTGACAACAACCATCATTTTCTCTCCACACACGGAAGATATCCTACCCTGTCTTTTGATTTCTGTTGATACCAGTGAGTAGTATGTTGTCTCTCACTCCTTTAAAAATAATCTATCCTGGGGTGCCTGAGTGGCTCAGTTGGTTGAGTGTCTGACTCCTGGTTTTGGCTCAGGTCATGATCTCATAGGGTGTGGGCTGGAGTCTGCTGACGGGCTCAAGTCTGCTTCAGATTCTCTCCCTCTGCCCCTCACCCCAATGCTCATATTTTCTCTCTTTTCAAATAAATAAATCTTAAAAATAAAATCTGTCTTTTCTCTCTCATTGCTCTTAAGATATTCTCTTTGTCTTTGGTGTTTTGCAATTTCACAGTGATGGATATTCATATATCGTGATGGTGAAATAGCAGAACACCAAAGACATGCATCTATCTATCTATCTATCTACCTATGCGTCTGCCTATCTACCTATCTACCTAGATAGCTTTTCCTTGAGATTCCTTGGATTTCTTGATTCTGTGGGTTGGTTATTTCTTGAGTTCTGACAATATTCTGTCCCATCTCTTCGGATGTTGCCTCTGCCCCATCCTCTTTTCCTTTCCTTTTGGAACTGTAATTAGACATTTGTTACAATTCTTGATCTATCCTCTCTGTCTTTATTTCCTCTTTCATTTTGTCTTGGTCTCCCTGTGCTGCAATTTGGAAATTTTTTCAGACCAGCCTTCCAGTTTACTCATTCTCTTCACCTGTGATTTTTCTAATAAATCTGTCCATTGAGTTGTTTTTTTGTTTTTTGGGCCCACAGGGGATCTTTTGGTTCTTTTTCAAACTTGCTTGATCATTTTTTATAGCTTCTTTTTTCTTGTATGTGTTTTCGTGCATGGACTTTGTACCAAACTTGCAGACATGGTTATTGTATAGTCTCCATCTTACTGTTCCACAATCTGAGGTTGTTCAGGCAGGTCGTTCCAGGTACCAGCTGCTTCTTACTCTTAGTTCTCAGTGCCCTGGTCCATTTGTATTTAGTATCTTTCTTTCTTTCCTTTCTCCTTCCCTCCCTCCTTCTCTTTCTCTTTCCTTCCCTCTGTCATTTAACTTTAACCTGATCATTTGCCTTGACATTTTATAGGTGGGACTACTTTGAGGTCTGGGATAAATGTGGCTTCCTCTATAGAGGACTCCCTTTGTCTTCTGCCAGGTGCTGGAGGCGTTTCCGTATCCTGGGAAGACTCCAGTTACATTCTCCACTTGGGGTGTTCAGACCACCCAGATAGTGTGCATTTTTTGCTATAAACTGTCATGGACAGCTTGTAGTTTGAAAGTTTTGTAATGAGGCACCTGGGTGGCTCAGTCGGTTAAGCAACTGCCTTTGGCTTAGGTCATGATCCTGGAGTCCAGGGATCGAGCCCTGCCTTGGGCTCTCTGCTCAGCCAGGAGTACTCTTCTCCCGCCCCTCCCTCCTCTTGTGCTCTCTCTCTCATTCTCTCTCTTTCAAATAAATAAATAAAGTCTTTTTTAAAAAAAGTTTTGTCAGCATGGAGGTTCCTCAAAAAGTTGAAAATAGAGCTACCCTACGACCCAGCAATCACACTACTGGGTATTTACTGTAAAGATACAAATGTAGTGATCCGAAGGGGCATGGGCACCCGAATGTTTACAGCAGCAATGTCCACAATAGCCAAACTATGGAAAGAGCCCAGATGTCCATCAACAGATGAATGGATAAAGAAGATGTGGTATATATATACAATGGAATACTATGCAGCCATCAAAAGAAATGATATCTTGCCATTGCAATGATGTGGATAGAACTATAGGGTATTACGCTGAGCAAAATAAGTCAATCAGAGAAAGATAATTATCATATGATCTCCCTGATATGAGTAATTCAAGCGGCAAAGTGGGGGGTTTGGGGGGTAGGGAAGGAAAAAATGAAACAAGATGGGATCGTGAGGATGACAAACCATAAGAGACTGTCAATCTCACAAAACAAACTGAGGGTTGCCAGGGGGAGGGGAGTATGGAGAGGGTGGTTGGGTGATGGACATTGGGGAAGGTATGTGTTATGGTGAGTGCTGTGAAGTGTGTAAGCCTGACAATTCACAGACCTGTACCCCTGGGGCTAATAATACATTATATGTTAATTTTAAAAAATCCCCCCCCCAAAAAAGTTTTGTGGTGATTCCTGGCATGGATGTGCATGCACACACACACACTCATACACATCTATCCTCTCAATTGTAAGGTTTGAGGAAGATTTTCCTTGCCTCCAGGAGGAAGTTGGAAGTATTTCTGAATCCATGTTGTCACTACAGGAATAGCCTTTGGAGATATCCCATCTTTATGCTGGAGGATCTCTTGTTAGACTCCCCATCTTGGGCATACTTGGGGCTTTGGCTCCTTTTTTTGTAAGTCTTCAAGGCCCTGAATGTCAAAGTTCAAGTTCACCAGGTTCAGCAAATGTCCTTGGAGTACTGTGCTCAGTTTACAACTCTGAGCTCCACATAGTTCAATCCCTGGGCTGAAGATCCCTAACTTTTCTGTTCGTTCATTAATACCCTTCAATTATTTTAAATCCATAACGTTTAGTTGTTTTCAGTAAGTATATTGATTTACTTATAGTAAAATGGAAATGGAAATTAGTTTCATGGAAAAAGAAAACACTCATGTTTTATTATTCAGTAGTCTTCATGTAAATAGTACAGATAGTATCTATTGAAAATCCACGGCATTTTTGTAGATTAATCATACTGTGTATTTGAAAAGTGCTTTTAACTTTTTAAATTGCTTTCACATGTATCTGTGGTTCTCAAGGGGGGTGGTGCTGCCCTTCAAGGGAGTTTTGAAAATCCGAAGGAGTTGTTTTGGTTGTCATTATGAACTGGACCTTTAGTGGCCTTCAGTGTGTGTGGGGGGGTGGTGAGCATCATCAGCCTCCTACAATGCATAGGAGAGTTTTGCCCGAAAGATAATTGTTCTGAGTCTCCTATGGCTTTTGAGTATCCCCCAGACCTTGAGACACTGAATGTCTGGAGAGATTTCAAGATAGGAGGTGTGTTTTTTCTCATATTTTTAAATACCTTATCCCATATCATAACATAGGAAATTATTGTACTACTATACTTTTTAATAGAGCCTAGCTTATTTGGGAGAATACCTTTTATTTTCTCCACTTTGATAATTTTTTTTTTTTTTAAGAGAGAGAGGGGGAAGCAGGCTCCCTGCTGAACAGAGAGCCTGATGTGGGGCTCAACCCCAGGACCCTGAGATCATGACCCGAGCCGAAGGCAGAGGCTTAACCCACTGAGCCACCACTTTGATAATTTTTAATCTGTCTTGGTATGTTTTCCTTGCTTCAGTTTAGGTTCGATCTGTTTCTTATCCTATGCCTACAAATTCAGTTTGTTACCACTTCTTCTGAAATTAACTTCATTGTGGTGGACACCTCTGCTTCTTGTTTTGTAAGTTCTATTTCCAAACTAATATGTTTATTATGACCCATTGCTGTCATCTTACTCCCTCACTGTGCCTCATAATGGCATCATGCCAGGGCATTTATAGATTGAACTAGAAATAGCCACAAATAACTTGCCAAGATCAAAGTTACTCAATAACTCAATGTACCAGGAGAGCAGCTGTAGAGATACATCACCAAATGAGGGGCTGCATTGCAATAAAACTTTATTTACAAAAACAGGTGGTGAGGGCCGCCTGGGTGGCTCAGTTGGTTAAGCATTGGACACTTAATCTCAACTCAGGTCTTGGTCTCAGGCCCCGCACTGAACTCACAAAACAAAACCAAAAACCAAACAGGTGGGGGGCCAGAGATAGCCTGGGGACATTGTTCCCCCACTCCTGCTCTATATCATGCCCTTCTAACCACTCCAGACAGACTCACAGAGGTAACCAGAAAAATCATTGTAATTCTCCCCTTTGTACTTCTTTGTATTTCCCAAATTCCCGAATGTGTATTGTTACTTTTATGCATTACTTTTATATGTGTGCATTGATTTATTTTCACAGGTCCCTCTATTTTCTGGAATGAGGCCATTCCATAACTCATGGACATAGTCCAGACTAAAAAGGCACAAAGACCGTATTATGAAGAGTCTCCTTCCCACGTCTGTTCCAAGCCACCTATGTCTTTTCCCCACAGGTAAGCAGTGTTACTCTGTTCTTTGTGTTCCCAGAGACATGTTACCACGTGCAGTCAGGTGTCCAAGAGACACCATTTATATTGAGCTCCTGGGATGCCACTGACTTAGAACAATGGAATTGTGTCCCCTGGAGTTGGGCCATGCAGTGGTGTGACCAAATAAGTTTATTGTGTATATGTGTGTGTAAATACATGCTTACACATGCACATAGATATGTATGTGCATGTGTGTATTTTTTCTACCCCCCCTTTCAAAACCAAGGCTGACATATTATGTGCATACTTCTCTACCTTGCCTTTTATTTCCATTTAATAGACCTTGATACTTATTCTGTATCAGTTTGTAAATGTCCTCAATTCTTTTGGATGGTGGTGATGGTGGTCCCTTAATGAGTTTTGTGTGTGTGCTGGGCATTATTCCCAGTACTCCGCCTGTATGACTCCTACAGCATTCACAAGCCCATGACACAGGCACAGGGAGCTTGGGACCCAAAGTCATAGCTGATACAGTACTCACCCTTGGAGGTTAAAAAAGAATTCTCCCCTGATTCCTTCTAGTCCTGGTGTGGGGCTGTGTTTCACACTTACATTTCTTTTCCATTTGGAGTTCTTCCTGGTATAAGGATGAGATCAGGAGCCAACTCCATTTCCCCTGATGGCTCCAGCTCTTCCCAGCACGGTTTCCCTGCTGTTTCCAGATGCCACCTTTCCCGCACATGAAAGTCTTGAATGATGTGGGCCTATTTCTGGACTTTCTATCTGTTCCATTGTCTGTGTAGTCAAGTGCTGGCGCCACACTACTTTAATTCTTGAGGTTTTATAATTTGTGTTACTATCTTGTAGGGTTTTATCTCCCTATTACTTTCCTTTCTCAGAGCTATCCTGGATATTCTTGACTTACTTATTTTTCCACATTAATTTTTTTACTGTGGCAAAATAGACATGATATAAAGTGTCTCATTTAACCATTTTTTTAAAAGATTTTATTTATTTATTTGCAAGACAGAGATATCATAAGTAGGCAGAGAGTCAGGTGGGGGGGGGGGAAGCAGGCCCCCCGCTGAGCAGAGGGCCCGATGCGGGGCTCGATCCCAGGACCCTGAGATCATGACCCGAGCCGAAGGCAGAGGCTTAACCCACTGAGCCACCCAGGCGCCCCCTCATTTAACCATTTCTAAGTGTACAACTCAGTGATGTTAAGTATACTCATATTATTGTGCTGTCATCATCACTATTTCCAGAACTTACTTTTAATCCATTTCCAGAACTTTTTAATCATCCCACACTGAAATTCTGTACCCATTTAGTAATGACTCCTGTTCTCTCCCCTCAGACCCTGGCAGCCCCCATTCTACTTTGTGTCCCATGAATCTGACTATTCTAAGTACCTCTCATCAGTGGACTCATACCATATTTCTCCTTTTGTGTCTGCCTTATTCCACTTTGCATGATGTCCTCAAGGTTCCCCGACACTCTAGCCTGTATCACTTCTTCATGGCTTTTCATAGACTCATAATATTCCATTGCATGTATGTACCCCATTTTGTGTATGCATGTATCTGTTGATGGACATGGGGTTGTTTCCACCCTTGGGCTGTTGTGAGTACTGCTGCTTAAGACCTTGGGTGTGCTCCGCATTGATTTCAGAATCAGTTTGTTCAACCCCACTGTTCTTTTGCTTTTATGATTACTTGCTACCCCAAATCCCCCCATACATACACTTCCAATGGTTACTTATACTTCGTTCAATCACAACATGCCCCAAATGTGTTTCTGGATTTCTTTTCCATCACTGCAGGGTAGATGGCTTGTGCTTCTACCCGGCATCCCCCCTTTCCTCTTCCTCTCCAGAAAGCTGTGAGACTGCTTTTCACTCTTCTCTGCTCTCTGGTTCTGGCTTCTCGGATCGGTTCTGAGGGACTTTGCTGGAACTTTTGGTAATAAATTGCTCTTCTTGCACTTCTTGCAGAACCCTATCCTCCTCCAGCCTAATAATGGAGCTCCTGGGCATTCCTGCCCTGGCCTCCCTGCCTCTGGAAAGCTCTCCTGGCTAGCCACCTCAGCACTGGCCCCTCCTGGAAGCCTTTTTTGCTTCTCCCTTGTCTGTAACTACAGGGCTGCTGGTCTCCTTCCCTTGCCACTCACCCCCTCACTCTTGTTCAAGAGTCACTCTGCTTGGGCACTGTCCCTGCCTCTCACCCCTCCATCACCCACTGCAGGTGGCACAGTGTTTTTTGTATAGTAGCTGCTGATTTGAATTGTGTTAAACCAAGATCATCTTCCTCTGCACACTTGGGTTTAAGTAAAGCACCCAAAGCCCTCCCACTGCAGGCACAGGACCTCAGGGAATTGCTCCTGACATCATCCTGTTGGGGATTTGTGATATCTGGGCATAGCCTACTTCTCCTTAAGGTCCAGCTCTCCAGGTCTTGATTCTGGGGTCCTGGGGTCCTGGGTCCCTGTGCCTGAGTTACCACCTTCCCAGGCCAGCTCTGTGATGAGTTCTGAAAAGCAGGAGGCAGATGGGCTACAACTATGATCCAGTTCATGTCTGGTTCATTGTGTGGTGGGCTCTCTGCCCTTCAGGCCACAGTTGTCATCCTGAAAAGTTCTCTGCAACCTGATTTTTTGTGAACATGTGTATGTTTGTGTGTTTCATTACATTTCATGTGCATCTTAATTTCTTCTTTCTCTTTATTTCTGAACATTTAAATTTCACTTGTTCAACAACTGTTTACTGGGTACTTCTTTTGTGCTGGGCACGTGCAGTGAAAGACAGACAAGGTTTCTACCCTCATGGATTATACATCCTCATGGATGGGGGGAAGGAGCCAGCAATTAACAAGGAATCAGAAATTAGTGCAATAATTTCAGAGAGTGAGAAGGGCAAAGAAGAGAAATAAGGATAATGTGCTAGAAAAGGATTTGGGGATGCTGGAGAACATTTTGGATTTGGGTGTTTCTTCTTCTTCCCTTTTGAGATCCAGCTTCCATGCTGTTAGGAAGCCCGCTGCCACATGGAAAGACAGAAATAGAGGCTAATTGAGGCCCTCAGCTGGACTCCCAGCAGGAAATAAATACGGCAATGAACTAGAAAGCGATGGATGGGGAGGTGACTTTAGAGAGGCTGAGCAGAAAAGGCATTTGTGAGGAGGTGGTATTTGAACTAAGATTTGGAAAGTAATAGATTATGACGTGTCCATTCAGTGAGTGGAGAAAGAACATTCCAAGCAGGATGAATAGCATGTGTGAGGGCCTCAGGAGCGAAAGTCATTCATTTTATTTGAGAACTGGTAGGGGGTGATGGCATGACATAGATTGGAAAACCAGGCCAGAATCAGATCACGTAGGGCCTTTTAGGCTACACCAAAGGGCTTGGTTGCAGTGGAAAGCCACTTGGAAGGATCAGATTTGTATCCTATAGGGACCTCTCTGGCTATTCCAAGGGAAGTCCCAGAGGGTAAGTAAGAGGTAGAACTCATCTATAAGGTGATTCCCTTTGCAAATATTTAACCTATGAAAGAAGCCAACATAGAAAAAGATACATTGGATGGGTACAGATGGGGAAACTCAAGTCCAGAGAAGTCGAATGATGGGAGCGATTGTAGAGAACAGATCCAGGAGTTTACGAGGGACTCATGATGTGGATCAAGGAGACTGGGGGATACACAGCAAAGAGCGCCGTTTACTTTAATTCTCCCAATTTTGCTTCAGTTACCAGTTTGGTAAGAAGAGAATTTCAACCATCTGCAAATAATCCAAAAGCCTTACTAACCTGCCCTCCCACGCACCACCACCCCACCCCCCATAAAGAAAAAAGAAGCCAACCCCAGAGCTTGTATGCCTGTATTCTCCACAGTCATTTCTCTGTATTACAGCTCTTGTCATCTTGCATGATACATGAATAACTAATCAACCAAACACAAACCCACTGATGAAAAAACACATGTTGGATCTAGAATGTGAGCAGGGTAAAGAGTAATATTAATTTCACTGGTAAATAACAAAATGGGAGCAAACATGAGGGATGTTAAGACAAGAATTGTGTTTCCAAACACTTCTATGAAAGGAAACTTTCCAAGGGACATGGGGAAGTGGAAGACTAGGATCAGGTTCACCATGTTGGAATGCACTGCCACCATCTTTTCTTCTTCTGGCTTTCATAAGCATGAGGAATATCATGGGCCAAACAACTGGCCATTTAAGCCATTGTCTACCTTACCCAGTTGAACAATTTATGTAATAACTTTCTACTCTTCTCTAATGATTGTGTAGGTGTTAGTTTTAACTCACTAGTCATTACTGAAGTGGGTTCCAACAAAGTCTTATGCTTTTCCAACTTCTGTAGTGTATAGCACCACACTAAGTGTGCAGTAGGTATCCAATAAATGCATCCTTCCACAAATATCCTAAATGAAGTCCATCTCTGCCTCCAGAATTTTCCCCATAAGGTATTTCTTGACCAGTAAGGATGAACTCCTAACCTCCACATCCAGGGAGTGGTCTGGAAATATTTCAGCTTTTCTCCTCTTCCTCCTGGATTTCTTGGTGGCACCTGACAGTGTGGAGACCTTTCAGCAGTCTTCCGTGACTCTGAAATTTCTTGGTTCTAATCTTTCCTCACTCGTGGACTCTCCTCTCTGACCTCCAACAATTCTTTTCCTTTGCACTTGCAAGTACATATGTCCTAAGACTTTCTTTTTGTCTCTTGTCATTCTTTCCCGATAAGAAATTAATTACATCTCATTTCAAATCAATGCATGTATCTATTATCATCTGTCATGTTATATGCAAGATGCCTGCTTACGGGCCTGTGGCTCTAACATAGACTAGACTCCAGATGCCCTCGTGCCCTGCCCCGAGCTGGGAGCAAGGAGACGCTCAGTGTACAAGCCCAACTGAGCAGACCTGCCTGGTCGGGGGAAGAGTAGTACCCCCACTATACAGAAAGGGCACCCCATCAGGCTCAGGGAGGCTAAGTGAACACTGAAAGCACGATTCTGGGTCCTAGCTGCTGAGATTCTGTCTTCAATGCAATACGCATTCCGATTTTGCCAGTTGTAAAAGGACTGTCAAGCTAATCTCGATGCTGTCTAAATACTGGCATCCAGTCCTTTTCATGCTCTTCTGAACAGGCTCAAATTTGCCAGTGCCTCTCTTAAAATATAGCCCGCAGGACTGAGCATAAAACTGCATGTGGCCTGACCTGCCAGCACGCGCTGGGATTACGGCCTCCCTCCTTCCACACTCCGCCGTTCTATTAATAGAGCCTAAGATTGCATTAGGGTTCTCAACAGCCTCCTTGCGCTGTGGGTTCACATCAAGCTTGTGATCAGCTAACCCCCCGGGTCTTCCTCACAAACGCCTTCTGTCAAGCCAGACCTCCCCATCAGCCACTTGGGCAATTGATTTTTTGAATGTTCATGATTATCTGTGATCCAGACTAGAAGATACAAAGCCAGGGCTCGCCCTCCTTTCTTGTGTAGCATCTGCCGAGTGGGTGATGGGGTCTTGGGGCCTGCTCAGAACCCAGAGGCGTGGCCATCCTCTGCTGGGGGCCCTCCAGCATCATCGGATCCACAGAAGCAAGAGGATGGTGACAAAATTAATTTTCTGGTTCGCTTCAAATCATTCTTATGTTCATTCCTTCTCCTCCTGGGTGATGATCCTTTCTTCATCTTGTTCTAATTCTGGGTGTTTATATGCAGAGCCTTGTGTTCCTCCCACCCATGGGCACAGCAGCCACACTTTTGTTTCTTATGCCCTCTCCAAGCGGTATTATTTTTAGCACGAGTATCTTACTCAGCAATTTGCTGTAAAGTCTGTCCTCTATTGTCCTCACTCCTGATCTTTTCTCTGATTCCTTTCTTCCCTCTGTCTTTATGTGTCCACACCACGTGTAGCTAAATAGATGTAATTTCGGCCAATTTGAACCCCCTTCGGTAGTTACAGTGCTTTCTCCCTTCCCCACCCTTCCCTTCATTTGTTTTCAGCCACTTGGATTTGGTAACTGTAGAAATTGCAGTGGTGGGTCTCGGTTTCAACTTCAGGAAACCTCAGGACAGCGGGGCTTGGGTCTCGCAATTTGACAGCAGGCCCCAGCCCGACCCCCCAGCTCTGGAATCTGGGGCCTGGAGGCGAGAGGCAGCTTCTCTCTCTCCACCGCCAGCAGAGGGAACTGAAACGCATGGGCACAACTGGCGTTCCCCGCATCCACCAGAAGAGGGTGTCATACCCACGGTCCTCCAAAGCTGGAAGTGCTCACACAAGAAATAGATCCTGTCGGGGTTGGCCTCCAGGAGACCCAGAGATGTGATGGGATGACACTGCAGCCATGCTTCCTACTGATGTTTTGGCCACCTCTAATACCGGATGAATGGTAAAAAGCAAAGGATTTTGAAGACGTGGACCCAACATTGGTCCAAACTAATGGGTGGTTTTGTGTATTGAGCTAGGAGCTGGTTGCTGGCACCCTGGCAAGCTGATGGGCTCTGAGGCTAGATGGTGAAAGCCTAGGGGAATGTTTGGAGGTCCCAGACATAACTGCGGTGTGTGTGAGAGGGCCTGGGTGGAGGGACCCCTGCACGTTTCTAGCCGTGGCACCGAGGTTTCTGTTCGGCAAGGCAGAGCACGGTGGGGATGAGGCAAGTGCTCCTACAGATGCAGAGGCCTAAGGGAAGGTGACTGCGGCACCGAGTCAACCATTTCCAGGTGGAGTTGAAAGGCATAGCCATTTTCTCCTGCAGGCCCCGGCACCTTTCATCAAGACCAAATTGGTAACTGATTAAAAAAAAAAGAAAAAAAAAGAAGAAGAAATGGAAGATTAAGCCCGAGAGGCCAGAGGAGGAAATGGTTTCCAGGTGGACGGGACCACCGCTCTATTAACACCAAGGAGCCCGCTGTTTACCCACCCTCCCAGGCAGCGCTGGGCACCCGCCAGGTCTAGAGGCAAAGGGCTCCCTAACTGCCAAGCTGCGGAGATGCTTAATAAAATATTTACCTACACGTATAAGAATAATGATGACTGAATGACAAATGGCTGTTAACCAGCTTTCAGCTGCAGGGGAGAGCAGCTCTGGGATATTGCCCGTGAAAATGGGAACTTTCTCTTTGATACCAGAGGCTTCTCTCCTGTGCCTGCCATGCCTACACTCAGGTGAGGAAGCCACGGTTGGGGAGGGGCTCGGCAGCCTGGCACAGGGTGTCCCCTGCAGGGAGCTGCCACCCAGAGGGGCTGGAGCCCGCTTCATACCCAACCCCAAGCTACTGTCCACCTCTTACAACTCCTGAGGAATAGAGATGTCCGGAGCCCCTGTCCACCACTGCGTCTAGAAGGAGCCTCGCTGCGGTCACTCCATAAATGATGTTGACATTTATTAGGAGTCTGACTTTTTCTCACTCAGCTAAACTTGTAAGCAGCATCTGCCCCATTGGATGTGATAATTTTGAGTTGGGAACGAGGAACGTGGAAGGCAGAGGGGACAAAAAGGAGCAAAAGTCTTCAGTCACCACACTAGGTTTCTAGCTGTGTCTTATGGGAACATGGAAAGGCAAAAAGGAAAAATTTTAGCTAAATATGTGTCCCCTACCCCTCCCTCCATTAGGGAACTTTTTTTTTGTTGTTGTTGTTGTTGTTGTTTTTGCATTTTCTTCCCTAATCTGGGAAAGAAATAACAAAGCAAAGCAAATTTTCTCCATCGTTTAAATAGACTTTTATGTCTCTAAGTATACCAGACAATGTTGGGAGTAAATTCCACATAGAGATATTTATATGTTAGATAAGTAAAGAGTGCTTGAAAAATAGTTTCACTTTCAGCCTCATACCCTCTGCCTTTGTTCTTGTTCTTCACAGATATTTTATACCTCCAGTTACGACTGTTAGAAAGATACCGTCTCGGCTTTCCCGTTTTACCACCGATCTGGAATAAGGACCAGCCACGAAGGGTGTGTATGCACATGCATATTTTCCGTTTCTTGGAAGAAAACAAACTAGCTTTGAATTTAAGAGCATGCTCAGAAGTTGTAATTCTTAAGGAAAGAAGCTATTTATTTATCGAAGGGAAATACAAAGGGCCCATTACTTTCAGACACGAAATTTATACTTAGTGAAATTTTCACGAATAAAAACTCATTTCACTAAATAGTTTCTGTTAAAAATATGGTTTGCTTTTTTGGTGCAAAATCTGCCATGTCTATTCTTAAAGGGAGGCTTGTAAGAGACTATGAGAGATGAAGTGAACACACTCTTTAATCAGAGACGCACTTGGCTTGGCAGTGAAATGCAATCCTAAAAGTAAACAAAGTACATTGTGTGAAAAAGAGCAAGTTTAGATTAATCTTGCTTTTCCAATTTGAAAACATGCTCACGGTTGTTAGCAACTGAGTCAAGACATTTAAATCATATATATACTTTTATATCTTGACAGTGACCTTTTATAAGTGTGCAGTGGGGATGAGATGATGAGCAAAGCGATGCTCCAGAAAGAGCATTTTAGGTAATTGAACATGAAATGTGTTGCAATCTGATAACATTAATAATATGCAATCGCTACTTTATATCTAATATGCAGTTCATTTGGCCCGAGTCTAACTAAAATGCTCTATAAATGTTAGCATATGAATCCTGGCGCAAGCCTATAAAGTGAGCAGCTCTATTTTAGTGCGTTGTGAAGTATCTTTGTATTCATTATCTATTCTGGACAACAAATTATCCCAATTAAGTAGCTTCAGACAACAAGTCTTGGCTATCGCACACAGTATCTGAGGGTCAGGAATTGGGAATGGCGTAGTTGGGAGGTTCTGGCTCAAGGTTTCTCATGAAGTTCCAGTCAAGGCATAGGCCAAGGTAGCAGTCATCTGAAGGTCTGACCGGGGCTGGCAGATCTGCCTTTAATGGGTCTAGCTCACAGTCCTGGCAAGATTGTGTTGCTGGTAGCAAACCACAGTTCTTCTCCACATGGGCCTCTCCACTGGGCTACTTGATCGTCTTCATGATATGGCAGCTGGCTTCCCCCAGAACAAGTGATCTAAGAGAGAGCAAGGTGGAAGCCAGGATGCCTCGTGTGACCTAGCCATGGAATTCACCCCCCATCATTTCCCTCACATGCTGTTCATTAGAAAGCAGTCACTAAGTACGGCAGACACTCAGAGGGAGGGGAACCAGGCTCCATTTCTTAGAGGAGTATTAAAGAAGTTGTGGTCATATTTTAAAACCACCATGACCCCCTATTTACAGATGGGGCAGTTGAGATGGATGGTGGCTTATTGACTCAAGGTCACCAAGCTACGTGCTATGATCCTACGTGCCAGGTGGCAGGCTGTTTTATTTTCCCTCCGCCGTGCCATCTACACACAAAGCAAAGCAGAAAACCTCACATTCCTAGCATCACTGCACACAAATTCAAAATTTCTCTTTAAAATGGCCAAGATCGTCTAAAAGCAGCAGTGGACTTTAGGTTTAGAAATGGATGAAATGGACATTAGACTGGGAGGTAGGAGTCGGGTATCCTCTGGATCAGGTCTGTGACTTTGTGAAGAAAACACTTCTCTCGGGGTTGGTTTCCTCCTTTGTAAAACAACATGGGTTAGCTAAATGGTTTCCAAACTTGGTTTCCCATCTCAGTCTTTGGGGGAATGAAAGACTCACTGGCCTTGTAACTTCCAGGAATCTTTTTTTTCCCTTTCTTTTTAGAGAGAGAGAGAGAGCGAGCGAGCGATCATGTGCATGTGTGCACCTCTGGGTGGGGGGAGAGACATCTTAAGCAGACTCCACACCCAACACAGAGCCCAAAGCGGGACTCAATCTCGTGACCCTGAGATCATGATATGAGCCCAAATCAAGGGCTGGACGTTAAACTAACTGTGCCACCCAGGTCCCAGTAATCTCCAGGAATCTTTATAACTAAAAGGCCCTTGGGAGTCAGATGGACAGTTCGGCGTATGTATATGCTGAGCTAGATTACTTCTCATGCTTCCAGCTCAAACATTATTTGAACGCCTCCCTTGGGCTGCATGTGCTCAGGAAAATCAATGGTGCTCAAGCCTGCAATCATCAGGGAAATGTCAGAAAAATATGATGCCTGGGGCCTCTCCCCAGGCAAAATACATCAGACATTCTGGGGTAGAGCCCAGGGATCATGATGGCTTGCTTGTTTTCATCAGTATGTTTTAAATAATTGTGTTTAGCCTCGGTTCCATATTAGAATCACTTGGGAAGTTTTAAGAAAGACCCCTGCCCAGGTGGTCTCCGAACCAATTAAATCAGAATCTTGTGGGTGGAGCCAAGCATCCATATTTTTTTAAAGTTCCCAGGTGACTAGAATGGATAGCTGCGTTGACCTACATTTGCCTCATTTGAGATAATTCCAAGGCCACCTCACCCATAAAAGATTATTCTCAAGTTCAACTATACTTCAATTTAAAATAACAATTAAAAAAAGATTATTTAGAGGAGAAATTATTCAGAAATCTAAGGTGCCGCAGTACCCAAAGAAAATATGCATTTGCAATGGAAGACGTTAAACATTTGAAATGGAAATAAGTTCCATTTCTGGCAATATGGTGGATGAAATGATGTCAATCATCCTCCCACTATAGCCCATCTCTAACCACTGGTCAAAATGCAATAACCCCTCACTGAAGTGAGCTCATGAGACAGTAAAGACAGGGCCCTCGTGCCAGAAGCAAGAGGGAAATGGCAGTTAGGATGGGTGAGCTAGTAAGTGGAGATGGAGGTGGTCTTGGGCAAATCCCCATGGCAAGGAGACTGTGGGTTGGGCCCATTCAAAGTGAGAAGGTGGTACCTGGGATTGAGATCCCCACATTAAGCTGGAACCCTCAAAAGGATGAGTCAGTGAAATAATTCACTGGGGGAAAAAACTGCCCTAGGGGCGCAGGGAGATAAGAAAATTTCACTGTCTTGGCATGACTTGAAAGTGGAGAAATTACAGCCATATCAATTTGGGGCTGGAATTTACCCTACCTGTATGATCCAGGAATCAGGAACCCTAAAACTGAAAAGCGAAGATAAAGATACAGAACCTACTCCAAACTACAGAATGCACATGGATGTAGTCTACCATAACCAAGATGTAGGAGACACAAGTGTTCCAAGAACCTCAGGAAACAGAACTACTGGACAGACTTATAAAGTACGTAAGTTTAAAAGTATGAAAGACATAAAAGAGCATTTGGACCATGAGAAAATAACAGTATTTTAAAAAGGTAGATTGGAAAGAGAACTAAATGGAACCTTTGGAAATGACATATATGGTCCCTGAAATGAAAAGCTCAGTGGGTGAGTTGCGCAGCAGATTAGCCATCACTGAAGAAAACAACTGAGGAAATTGTCCAGGAAGCATCATAGAAAGACGAAGTGAAGGAAAGTCTGAGAGAAAGGTTCACCTTTAAGGCACCAGAAGGAGAACATAGAATGTAGGGGACACAGGATTTATAGAGACAAAGACTGTTGGCAAATTTTATAAGAAAACATGAATCCTGGGATTCTGGATGTACACTGAATCTTGAACCGGGTAAATAAAAAGAAATTCACATCTCATCACAGCATGTTAAGACCATGGGGAGCCAAAGACAAAGAGAAAAATCTTAAAACCAGAAAGAAAAACCAGATTACAAGGGAATGTACAGACTACAAGGGAATGATAGCAAATGTCTCAACAGTAGAGGAACAATGAGATGTGTCTTGAGGGTAAAATAATTTTCTGTCTAGATTCTCTCCCCAGAGAAATCATTAATCGAGGATGAGAGGGCAGTCAAAACATTTTATATTAATGGATAAAGAAAGCGGGTCACTCACATAACCTCCCTGAAAGGAATACTAAAGGGTATGTTTCAAGGAAAAGGGCTAGTAATTAGAAAAAAGGAATGATATGCCAGAAACAAAGGTGAGGAAATTGGTAAACATGGACAAATCTATACAAGAACGGGATAAAAATTAAAGGGACAACAGTGATTAAATTCAGGGGTATTAAAAGCAGGTGGGGTCTAAAAAAATAACAAGCAACAGTAACATGTATGAGGAAGGATATAGTTGAAGGGGGATCGTTCTTAGCATATAGTTGTAGTGGGGTTGGACCAAGTGCATATGTTAAAATTTCTAAAGTAAAAAAAAAGTTTCTAAAATAACCACTAAAAGAATAGAAGTACAACTTACAATTTCTTTCTTTTTTTAAAAAAAGATTTTATTTATTTATTTGAAAGAGAGAATGACTGGGGCGGGGGGGGGTGTGTGTACAGAGCACGAGAAGGGGGAGGGTCAGAGGTAGAAGTAGACTCCTCGCTGAGCAGGGAGCCCGAGGCAGGACTCAAACTCGGGACTCCAGGATCATGACCTGAGCCGAAGGCGGTCACTTAACCAACCGAGCCACCCAGGCGCCCCAGAACTTACAATTTCTAAATTAAGAGGAAAGGGGGACAAAGAATTCTTGATCAATTCAATAGAAAAGAAGAAAGGAAGTAAATAAAAACCTGAGAGAAACCAAATAAGCAAAAGGTGCAAAATGAGACTGAAGGAACAAATTCCAAAACATCGGTCATCAGTAGATCAACAGGTTCTCTTGCATGTTGCTGGTGGGAGCACACACTGAAACAGCACTTTGGAAAACTGGTTAGTATTATCCTGTATACTTTTATATTACATACCTTATGACCCAGTCATCACTCCAAAGAAAAATTCTTGCCCACATGCACCAGAGGACAAGAATGTTCACTATAGCGCTGCTCATAACAGCAAGAAAAATGGAAACAACCCAAAGTCCTGTGACAGAAGAATGGACAAAATAAACTGTGGTAGCAGCACACAATAGAGTATTATACAATCAGAAATAAGAATGAACTACAACGAGGCGCACCTGGGTGGCTCAGTCACTTAAGCATCTGCCTTTAGCTCAAGTCATGATCTCAGAGTCCTGGGATCGAGCCCCATATCAGGCTCCCTGCTCAGTGGGGAATCTGCTTCTCCCTCTCCCTCTGTGTGTGCGTATTCGCTCTCTCTCTTTCTCTAATAAATAAATAAATCCTAAAAAAAAAAAAAAAAAAGAATGAACTACAGCCAGATGTAATATTCTAGCTGAATCTTCACAATATGATGTTGGGTAAGAAAATATTAAACTCAGAAATGTTTCATAAGAGCTTAAAACAAATGTGTGATAAAAATTTGGTAAAAATGTTTAAAAACCAAAACAATAAATACAAGATTGAGATTAGTGGTTACTTCAGATGGAAGAAAAGGTAGGAGAGAAGCATACAGGTAGTTGTAAGTCGTTGTTCTCTAATTGAATAACAGGTTTACAGGTGTTAATAATATTAAAAAAAATAAAATAAGGCCATGAATATATCCAGTGATGACAGTGTGTTATGTTAATCACAGAGACTGTGGATAATATATTTTTGTACCCCTAAGTTTCATTAAAAACATCACATTCTATGTAAATGGACAAAACTTACTAGTCAAATAAATAACTGAACGAGATCTAGCCATATGCTGTCTATAAGAGACGCACCTAAAACTTAAAGACATAGGAAGGTTGAAAGTAAAGGATGGAAAAAGATATGCCAGGCAAATGCTATGCTTGTTAGAAGCTGGAGTAGTTATATTTCTCAAAGGCAAAGCAGACTTTAAACCCAAAGTCCTAGGGTTAAAGATCATTTGTGTATAGTTGATCCTTGAACTATGCAGGGGTTAGGGATGATGACCCCTAAGCAGCTGAAAATCTGCATATGACTTTTAGCTCCCCCAAAACTTAACTACCAATAGCCTATTGTGACTGGAAGACATAAACAGTCAATTTATATATATTTTGTGTATGTGTTATATACCATATTCTCACAATAAGTAACAATTATATATTTTATATATGTATTATATATGGTATTTTTACAATAGATAGCATTAAGTTGATTAACACATACTTTGTATATGTATTCTTTTAAAAAAAAAAGTTATTTTTTCATTTTTTATTTATTGGACAGACAGAGATCACAAGTAGGCAGAGAGGCAGGCAGAGAGAGAGGAGGAAGCAGGCTCCCGGCAGAGCACAGAGCCGGATGTGAGGCTTGATCCCAGGACGCTGGGATCATGACCTGAACTGAAGGCAGAGGCTTTAACCCACTGAGTCACCCAGGTGCCCCGATACTTTGTATATGTATTCTGTACTGTATTCTCACAATAAAATAAGCTAAAGAAAAGAAAATGTTATTAGGGAAAGAAAAAGAAGAGAAAATATACAGTAATTTCACAGTACTGTACCATCTTTATTGAAAAAAGTCTGTATATAATCAGACCTGCACAGTTCAAAACTGTGTTGGTTAAGGGTCAGCTGTACATATTAAAGAAACAATTCACTGGGAAAACAGTATATCTAAGCTTGCATGTGCCTAATAACATAGCTTCAAAATGTACAAAGCAAAAAGTAAGACAAATAAAATGTAAAAAATAGAAAAACTGCACAGCCATAGTAGGAGATGTAAACAGACCTTTTTGACATGCCTTATCACATACTTTTAAAATGTAGAAAAAATGAAATTTGAGGAGATTTTTGGGGCTCAGTGGGTTAAAGCCTCTGCCTTCGGCTGGGGTCATGATCCCAGGGCCCTGAGATCGAGCCCCCCCCCTCCCCCCCAGTCAGGCTTTCTGCTCAGCAGGGAGCCTGCTTCCTCCTCTCTCTCTGCCTGCTTCTCTGCCCACTTGTGATCTCTGTCTGTCAAATAAATAAATAAAATCTTAAAAATAAATAAATAAAAATTTGAGGAGATTTTTAAGAGAAATTGGCAAATTCAATCATAAAAGGAGATTTTGACATACTATGATAAAATGTGATAGATCAAACAGATAAAATATTAGTAAGGCTACAGAAAATCTGGAAAACATAATTAAGAAGCCTGATATAATAGGTCTATATAGCATGCTACACTTAACAATTAAGGGTTACCCATTCTGTTTGTTTTTTTAAGTAAGCTCTCTGCCTGACATGGGGCTTGAACTCTTGACCCCAAGATCAAGAGTTGCATACTCCACCAACTGAGCCAGCCATATGGAATATTCTTTTCAAAGCCACATGGAATATTTATAAAAATTGACCATTTGGCAAAGCAAGTCTTAACAAATAACAAGAATCTGTTTTATACAGACTACCTTCTCTGACCCTAATTCAATTACGTTAGCTATAAATAACTAAAAATCAAAACAAAAAAACTTGTGTTTAGAAATATGAAGATACACAGGTATTGAGCCAAAGAAGAAAACATATTTGAAATCTATTCTTTGCCTGGGATGATAATAAAAATTCTCTATCTCTTGTGGAATGTCGTTTGAGTGGTACTCAGAGTGAAATCCAGAGTCTTCTATGTTACAATCAGAAAACAGAAGACTGAAAATTAATTACTTAAGCCACCAATTTAAAAAAACGTTTAAAGAGCAAGAGAATAAACACAAAGAAAGCAGAAAATAATAACACCGGATATGTATTATATTCTTACATATTAATGTATTCTATTCTTACAGGTGCTATATATTATTTGTATGGTATATATGCTCTTATTCTCTTATACAAGAATATGAGATATATAATAATATATGAAGACGAAAATTAATAAAACCAAAAAATAGTGTTAGACAAACTAAAAGTTGATTCTTTGAAAACACTAGCAGAAAGAAGAAATATTAGTTAAATAGAGGGAGATCTCTGGCACCACTAATCCAGAAAAAGAGAAGACACATACAATAATACTAAGAATGAAAAAATGGACATGATGGATAGATGCAGCAGAGATTAAAATATAGTAAGAGGAAATTATCAACAGCATTTTGTTAATACATTTGGAAACCTAGTTGGCATGGATTATTTCTTTGAAAACTATAATGTGTAAGAACTGACTCAAGAAGAATATAAAAACCTAAAGACGGGGTGCCTGGGTGGCTCAGTGGGTTAAAGCCTCTGCCTTCGGCTCGGGTCATGGTCCTGGGGTCCTGGGATCGAGCCCTGCATCCTGCTTCCCTTCCTCTCTCTCTGCCCGCCTCTCTGCCTACTGTGATGTCTGTCAAATAAATAAATAAATAAAATCTTTAAAAAAAAAACAAAAACAAAACCAAAAAAACCCTAAAGAGATCCACAGCCACTAAAGAAATGGAATCAGTATTTAAAAACCAACCTAGGAAGTGTTTATCCCATACCCAGACATTTTACTGGAAAGTTCTACCAAACATTCAAGGCACACACAATTCCAGCTTTATACACACTGTTCCAGAAAATGAAAAAAGAAGAAACATTTACTAGTTCATTTTATGAGGCCACTATAGCCAGACAAAGGCAATACAAAAAGGGAAAACTGCAGCCAATTTGACTTATGGACACAGATATAATAAATCCTACAATTAAATTAGATGTTGACATTCATTCATTCGTTCGTTTGTTCATTCATTCACCCTTTCATTTGTTCAACAAATATTTATTGTCAACCAGGCACTAACAGGCACTGTGCTAATATGTGGAAGGTAGAGCAATGGTTTGATGGAGGTAAGGTAACGGTGCCTTCCAAGGGGGATTTGACCCGGTCAGAGAATGCTTTCCAGGTACACTAATGGAGTAAAAAATGGCTTGGGAAGAATGCTTTGAAGGTTATTGCAAGAGCTCAAGTGGGAAGTGTGGGATGCAGCAGCAGCAAAGACGAACTTGAGAGACCCTTAGGAAGTGAAACCCACACACGTTCATGACGGATTGCATATGGGAAGACATCAACCTGGAGTAGGGCCAACCTTGTCTCTAGGATGGCTGGGATTCTGCTGACCCATATGGTCAAACTTAAATGTTTTAGGTTCCAGGGGAAAACACATGCATGCATTTTTGGACATGCGTGTTGAATTTGGGGTACCTCCAGGAAGGTGAAGTGGAAGACAGTGAATAGGAAATTAACCAGATCCTGGAGCTTTGTGGAGAGCTCAGGCCAGAGATTTTAACTTGAGTAGCATCGGCAAGTAGGTAGTATTTAAACCCTAGGTGCAGAGGAGCTCATCAGGGGAGGGTGTGTAGCTGGGGGAGAATGAACACCGGTATTTAAAGGAAAGGCAGAGGAGGAGTCAGGGTAAAGAGACAGAAGGAATGGCTGGAGAGGTAGGAGGAAAACCAAAAGAATGTGGCCATCAAGGATGCCAAGGGAAGAGTGAGTTACGTGCAGGGAGTGTCCAACAGTGTCACGGGCAGTAAAGAGGGTAGAGGACTGACATCGCATGCTGCTGGAATTCTCCTGACCCAGGGGCTGCATTAAGCAAATGTGCTGGAGAAGAAATGCATAATAAATAACAAGTTATTTCAAATAACGTAGTGCAAAAGGGCAGCAAGAGAGAATTTTTTTGGGACAATGGAACTCTTCTGCATCTCGGATGGGTTATGGTGGAGACAGCTCACTCCTATGCATTTGTCAAAAACTCACAGAATTATAGCCCAGGAAGAGTAAGTATTACACCACATAAATGAAAAATCAATAAGTAAAAACAATGTAGTCATGGAAATAAAAGATCAAGCTCTCTCTCCACCAGTGACTTTATAATTGCAGTGCTAGCCCTTCTCAGGGTTCTAATTCAGTTCAGTGTCAACCTGTGTAGGTCGACAACGGGGAACAAGGACACCCCACTCGTGCCTTGTGAAGGACAGAATAAATATGCATGTAACAGAGCCAAAGGGCATCAGAGCGACGGCCTGAGCCCCTCTAAGGAGCTGACTGACTGGTGGGGGTGGGGTGCACCCTGGTGAGCTTGGCTCCTCTGGGACCTTGATGAAAAAATGAGAGGGTTGGATCAGAAAAGGCCTTTCTACCTCTGAGGGTCTGTAGTTCTAGCGCAAAAATCCCAAACAAAATCCAATTAGCTCTGTTGTCTGCATTTTGTTATTGAGAATAGTCATAATAAACAATCACCATAATAAGCGGCTCTTCCAACACACAGAGACCCCAGATGATTTGGGAAGCAGCTTGGAGTGACGGGAAAATGCTTGGGTTTGTGGTCTGAAGCTCTAAAGTGCCTTCCAAAAAGTCATAGTAAGTGATGATTGATAATAAGCACAACCTGCAAAGGTTTGCAATAAAAAATAGACTTTTATATTTACTTACTTCAATCTTTCCTTTCACTCCATCAATCCTGTCAGTGAGGAATTATCCCAAATTTAGGAGGCAGGGAGATTAAGAATCTGGTCATTCAAGGCTTTGGCTAGTGTTGGGATTTTCCAAATATTCCACTTTGCCACGACCCACAGTGGATTTGGTATAGTTTGGGTGTTGAGTGTATTCCATTGTGTCCTAATCCTATGAAAATTAATGGAAAAGTGTTAATTGGGCATCAATTCATACCTAACATTACTCTGAGTATTTGATGAACCACAACTTTATGTTGCCCCTCATGCCATATTAACTCAATTTATTGTAATAATTTAAAACAATATGGATAATTGTATCCTTATTGTTTTCAATACCCCATAAATTGAATCCAGTCTTAATATGGCCAGCCTGGAAACTGCTGGAGAAGTGTGGGATGACTTTGGGAAGCTACCAGCACCGTCTTTTGGGGGTTTTCAGGGAAGGAAAAGATGAATCCAGTACTTATTAAGCACCTACTGTATGCCAGGACCTGTGCAGCACCACACTGCTACCAAGGTGGTAGAGGGTGAGTGTCTGAAGCCTTCTGCTACCCTCAGCCACCTCCCCAGATAGGGGGGGTGGGGGTCCTAGGCTATTTCAACCTCATGCATTTTACTATCTCAGCATAGAAATAATAAACATATACAACGAACCGGTTGGAGAGGGGTTTCCTGAAAACAACCACCCTTCCCAGCCATCCCAGAGAAGCTTCAAAACTATTTCTCACTATATACAAAAATTTACTTTGAACCGCAATCATTTGACCTTGACCCCTATAAACCCATTTTATTATATTTTTAAAACTCTGTACGATTAACGCGGAAACCCCTTCTTCGGCACTTTCTCACCCCTGGAATCGCGTCAGTTTCTCAAAGTTCCAAAATAACCTTTCCCCGGCACGGATTCGTACCTCTGCCGGGGAAGGGAGGGGAGCGGCGCAAGACGTGCCGGTGTGGAGCGAGAGCCAGAGAGAACTTCCAGTGCCAAAGGAAAATAAAACTTGTGGCTGCTGTTTGTGCGGGAGGGTCTCCGCAATCCTGAAGCTCCCCGATCCTGGGGGGTCTCGGGGCCCGCCGAGGAGCGCCAGGGTTTGGGTTTGATCCCGACGTCCTTGACCTAAATTTCTGCGCGGTGGCTGGAAAAAAAGGGCGCAGAGCTGGGCGGGCGGCTGGTGCCATCCCCGGATCCCGGCGGCCAGGGCCGGCGAACTTGAATGGAGAGGCCGAACTAGAGGGGGTGGGGGGCGTCTTCTCCCCTGCCCGAGCGAGGAGCGGCGGCGAGCTCCCCGCGCCTCCCCCTCCCCGGATCCACCCGCCCCCCGCAGCCCATGTGATCCAGGGAAGTCGGGGTGCGCTCCCCCTCTGCCGGCGCCTGGCCCGCCTAGAGGCGGGGCCCCCTCCGGCCGCGGGGTTCGCGCACCGCCCCCGTGAGTCCCGCCGCGGGGGGCCCGAGTGTGCGCGCGCGGGCAGGCGGGGGCCGCACCGGGGTGCGTGACGTCACCGGCATTGGTTACACGACGTTCTAGAACTCCGCCCCACGTGCGTGGGGGAGGAGGGGAAGGAGGAGGAGGAGGAGATGGGGGTGGGGAGGAGGAGGGGGAGAGGTGGGGATGGGCCGGGGGGGCGGGGACGGGGGGGGGTGTGCGAGCTGCGGGGCTGAGCTAAGCCGAGCCCACGTGTGACGGCTCTCGCCGCTGCCCCGGCTCCGCCGCTCGCAGAGAGATTCGGAGGAGCCCGGGCGGGGGGGAGGAGGAGGGGGAGGAGGGAGCGGGAGATCTCGGGGCTCGGAGCCGGCCGCCGCTCCGCTCCGATCGCTGTGGGGCTCGGTTTTTTGGGGGTGGGGGGGCGGGGGGGCTCAGATATGGAGGCAAATGGGAGCCAAGGCACCTCGGGCAGCGCCAACGACTCCCAGCACGACCCCGGGTAAGTTTCCAGCCGCTGCCCACCGCGCCGCCTCGGGCTCGCTCTCCTTGCAGCGGCGGGGACGGCGGTGCGCGGAGCCGGGCATCTCCCGCGCCCCCCCGCCCCTCCTGCGCGCCCCCCCCGTGGAAGTTACACACCTTTGGATTGCATTTCGCCGTCACCTTCTCCCCCACCCCACCTCCCGGCTCTCGCTCGCTCGCTCCCCCCCGCTTTCCTTTTAGCTTTTGTAAGTTACACGTCAAAATGGCCGATCTGACATCGGTGCTCACTTCTGTTATGTTTTCTCCCTCTAGTAAAATGTTTATCGGTGGACTGAGCTGGCAGACCTCACCAGGTAAGGGAGGGAGGGGGGGACGTCTGGGTCCCCCCCTTCTTGGCTTCTTTATTGCTCTTTGTTATCCCGGTGTAGGAGCCCCCCCCCCGCCATTGGCTCCCCACTTCTCCAGTGCAAGGTTATTTTTTTAAATAGCAAATCCTTTCCGAGCCCTCTACGCGACCTCTGTTGCCGAATTTCCCCCGCGTGTGCAAAAAATGCAAAAACAAAACAGAATAACAACAGAAAACTACTTTTGGTTTTTGTCCTTGATCAAAATTTGCATTGCTTTTTTTTTTTTCCACACCTTCTCTCCCCCCCCCCATCTCTCTCTTTCTCTCTCTACAGATAGCCTTAGAGACTATTTTAGCAAATTTGGAGAAATTAGAGAATGTATGGTCATGAGAGATCCCACTACGAAACGCTCCAGGTAAACCATTCCCTTCTGGATTTTGTCTTTATTTTAGAACAAAGTTTAAGTGTTATTTTTGGAGGTGTCTTTGGAAGTAGCTAAGCGGATTTAGAATGGGGCTCAGGCATGTGGCTGGTTTCGAACGTCTCTCTATTCCACCCCCCACCCCCGCCCCCATAACCCGAAAGGTTATTGTTAATTGGGGGCTGAACTCTGGATACAGAGATGCCCATCTCTCTGCTTTAAGTCCTTTTCCTGTCGCTTCTTTTCCTCCGGTTTAAAATGACATTCAGCTTCATTCACTTTCTACATAGTTTTTTTTTTTTTTTTCTTTTAATGTATGCTTTTCCCACACTCCCAGCTCCCTAAACTCTCCAGCCCCTTTTAGAAAGCTGGATGAATCTCTTCTGAGCGCCGGGTTTTCTTCGAAATAAAACAAAGCGTTAAGAAAGGGAAGGGGAGGAGGAGAGGAGACTGAGGTGGCGAAAGAGTGGAGACACCAGCATTTTCCAAGTTACCTCCACCGCCCTGCCCCCGTTCCACTTCCCCGTTAACGTTGATGGGTTTTCTTGAGAGGTGGGAGGGGACTTGGGGGGAAGGCAGCCAGGGTGCGAGGGGGCAACTTTGGCTCTCCATTCTGCAGGAGGGCTCACTCCTTGTTGCTTTCAATGGTGTCACATTTTCTTGTTTGTTTTTCTCCCTCTTTGTCTCATTTCAGAGGCTTCGGTTTCGTCACGTTTGCAGACCCAGCAAGTGTAGATAAAGTATTAGGTCAGCCCCACCATGAGTTAGATTCCAAGACGGTAGGTTGCTTTCCTTCGTTGTTGTTGTTCGCCCCTGTTCAGGACCCATCTGGGCATTGACAGCCCCATTTAAAGGGACCGTGCTTTCTTTTGCTTCTGTGCTGAGAACCGGGTAGTGATGAGCAGGGCTGGCGAGTTGGCTCTGAAGTTTGCTGCCATGGCTGGGGTTGGGGTTTTCTGTGCAGAGCTTGTCCCACTGCAGCTCCAGATGCTGCCGATCACAGGCCTGGGGGAGGGGTCGCTCGAGGAGAGGCATCTCGCCGGCCCAGGGACCTTGCAAAGAAACTGCACGGCAGAGCCAAGGCAACTTTTCTTTGTCAGCCGAGCACAGCACGCGTTACCAACTGTGGCTGTGGGCATTGGCTTTTAGAAGGCACAGCCCGCTTCGTGGCCAGCGGAGAGAGAGGGACTGGGGCCGGCAGGAAGGCGAGGGGGGCGCTAATCACAGGCCCAGGCAACAGGTTCCTCCTGGGGCACCTCGGATTCGGAATGCGGTTTGAGAGGGGAAGGAGACCTCCCAGAGCCAAGCGGGGCGATCGGGGGGTTCCTCCAGATGGAGTGAAATCTAACGCTGATAAGGCCTTGGGTTTCCAAGTGATTTGGTTTTGCTTTTTTCCCTCAGATCCTTTATTTTGAGTGTGGGTACTTTTATAGGATTAGAAGCTTTCAGAGACGTGTGTGGGGAGGGGAAAGTCTTTAGGTAGAGCTTAGAGAAGAAGGGAAGAGATATTAGTACAATCATGGGGGGGAGGCGGTTCCTAGTGTTTTATTTAGACGCCTGTGTTGCCTTTGTGCTTTCCCCCTTCCCTTTATGCCTGTGAGAATCTCCCCCTGGTTTTTATACACCCCTCAAAACAGGGGCCCAGAGGTGACATTGGGATCCAGTGCTGGGCTGCTTGGGACTGTGGTAGGTGGTGGGGCAAGGCAAAGGATCAGGTTCTAGTCCCGGCTGCCCTTTATGAACTTGGGCAAGTTGTTCCCTGCCTTGGGCCCTCAGTTTCCTTTTCAGTAAAATATAGGAGTGGAACAGGGTGCTCTTCAAGCCCCTTTTGGCTTTAACATTGAGGGGAAGGGGGAAAAGGGCAAGAAACCTGGCCACCTTTGGTGCAGGTGGATACATTTTGCAAATTAACCCTTTTTCTCTGATCAGAGGTCACGTGCATGGCCTCTGGGGTTCCTTGACCCCCAAGAGAGGACCCCAGACACTTAAGTTGTTTTATGAATTGTGCTGGACTTGTCATAGCTGGCAGCCCAGCCTTTTTACGCTTTTAGATAATTTAATTTTAGGAACAGTCATTTGTAGGGTGATAATGGATGTCTAAAGAATTTTTTCTTCCCCTTGACTTCTTGGTCAGACGTTTCAAAAAGCGAACAGAATTAAAAAGGAAAATATTTCAAGGCAAATTCAGGAATTTATTATTCACTCCGTCTCCCTACCCTGGGTAGGAGAAATAGTATGTGGTTTCTATGGTGCCTGGTGGGTCACAGCCCTCAGTGTCAGGTGCAAAACGTGCGGTTTTTCCCTCTGTAATTGTTTGTGGATATGTTTTGGTTGCTATTATTTAGTATAACCTAGATTTTGACTTTGTTTCAACGTTCAGTGCAGGAGGCAGAAGCGGTTGGTTTATTGACATGGAAACGAGGATCTTGTTTACCGTTACCTTAAAAGCTTTGTTTAGGTAACGGCCATTCACATCCAAAATAGTACCCTAGTCTTTTCCTAGAGGATTTGTAGCTACAGTAAGTAGAGCTGTACCTAACTAACTAATGTTTTAATTTTTGGTAGCTTTCTTTTTTGTTTGTTTAAAAAAAAAAATAGTTGACAGGGATGTGCAAAAGGTTGGGATTTGCCATACTTACCTTGACCTGGCCTCTCCTTTAGAGATTGCAGCGTGTAAACTTTGCACTCCGATCAACACGCCTGGTGGTCTGACACGCTGCTGTCACACACCCGCCATCTAGGAATTCTGAATTGGCTTTGAGTTTTGTAATTTTAGTTATTTTTTGAGCGTCCTGCTGTCTTCAGGTCTTCCTGTCCCTCCCCTCCAGCTCCTGGTCTCTCTCCCAACCGTGTCCCTCAGTTTTTTACTCCAAGAACAAGGTGACCTCTTACCCGCAATCGTGTGCTGGTCAGCTCAAAAGCCGTAGTCTGGGGGCGTGTTTATAAAAAGACACACCTGTCTTACGTTTGGTCAACAGAATGGAAAATCCACACCTGTTGTATCTCTCTCGTAGACAGCTCTACTCAGTGCTGAACACACCTGTAGATGCGGTAATGTTAATCCTGATGAGAGGGTAGTTTCCTAGATCAGAGATTTTTGTCTTAGTTTTTGAAAAGTAATCCCTCATTTCTCAGGTGATGTTTGAAGGTTAAAAACAAACAAACAAACAAAAAACCCAAAACAACAAAACCATGCTGTGGACTTTTATTAGGTCTTTAAGCCACCTTAGTAAAAGTGGTAAATCTTTGTTTGTTTTACCAGCTGGGGTGTCCTAAGGGACTGTAGGTCTGGGCTCAAGAACTCTCTGGTGTGCCTTGCCCCTGCTCCGTGCTTCATCCCACAGCCTTACTCTTTTTGCTGCCCCATGGCAGAACTGAAAACAAGGTTCAGGTTTACATTTTAAAAGGGGGAAGATTATGCTCTGAAAGCCGGAGCCTATAAATAAATAACCGCTAGCAATATTCTGTGTTGAGTTTTACCCCCAAATTTGTGACATTTAGAAGTCTAATGAAAACCAATAATGGTGATTTAAAAAATTCTTTCCCTCCCCATATTTTCTGTCCAGCAACTTCCCCCACCTCAGATCAGCCTATTGGATTCAAATGCCTCTGTGGGAATTGTTTTGCGTTTTAAAACCATTCCCCTTTTGAGAATCATGTGTTCTACTGAGTGTCTGATCTGGGGTGGAGGATGTTTTTCCATTCTGATTGGGGTTGAGGTAGAAAGAATACCCTAGTTGTTACAGTAGGTTCTGACTTCTTTTTTTTCAGTAATTTCTTTTTTTTAAACCCTCTCCCCTTGATGGCCTTACTTTTATAATTGGATTTAGGTTGCTCATCGAATTCTGCCCCCTGTGATTTTAAAAATCCAGGTGGTTTTGGCTTATGTGTTTTGTTTTCTTTTATTGTATTATTATTATTATTTTTTTTTAAGAACGGGGTTAGGCTCTGTAGCTTTTGACACCTGCTTCCTCTTGCGTTCTAACTACAGAATGAACTTTTTGGCTAACTTGGGTGACTGTACTTTTGGCAACACGAATGAATGAACTCAAGCTGAGCCTCGTGTTGGATGTCTATGGGGAGATTTTAGATGTTGAAAAAAAAATTTAAAAAATTTTTTTGAATCCCCTTTACCACCTGCCTTGTTTAGTTATCCTCGGGGAGAAGATCTCCTATCCAGTTATTGACTGTCGAAAAATTTTTTTTTTTTTTAGAGATTTTATTTATTTATTTAACTGAGATCACAAGTAGGCAGAGAGAGAGAGGAGGAAGCAGGCTCCTGGCTAAGCAAAGAGCCTGATGTGGGGCTCGATCCCAGGACCCTCGGATCATGACCTGAGCCGAAGACAGAGGCTTCAACCCACTGAGTCACCCAGGGCGCCCCTGAAGAAAATACTTATGTTTAATTTTTCAGGTTATGATTTTTTTTCAGGGATGATGTCCCCATCTTTTCTTCTAGTCATGCACTGCAAATTAGATGTCGGTACCATTCAGTGTTCAGTATCTGTGGAAGAGAAGCCTTTACTTAGATAAGGACATGTGAGATCCGATTTATTAAGACCATCACGCATTGAAGTACATGGTAGGATGTTTCAGAGAGGCTAGCTTTATTTATTACATTGCGGGAGGGATGAGTAAAGTTTGGATCAAAGTTTAAGGAACTTTTGAGTTACCTGAGAAGTTACTAAAAGCTGGGTTATAAGCCTGAGAAATGAGTGATTAATAATTAGGTGATTAATCATGATTTTTTTTTTCTTCCTCGCCTCCAAATACTGGAATTGACTCTTCCTTTCCCATTTCCCCCTCCAGATTGACCCTAAAGTTGCATTTCCTCGTCGGGCGCAACCCAAGGTAAGTAGGAGAATCAGTAATAGGATTTTAGCCCTCAGAGATGGTTGCCAAGGATTTCGAATTTCAGACAGAGTACTGGCAATGAAGTGTTGAAACCTGGTGCCTTCAGGTTCCTTCAGGGTGTCAGCACGTGGCTGAGAGGCCAGGCCAGGCCAGGAGCTCCACGAGATAACTGTGTGTGTCTGCAATTTAGCTCTCACGAGGTGGGTTCTGAGCCTCCAACAGGGGGCAGGGGCAAGCCTGATCCTTCGTGGCAGGACAGAGCTCCGTCTGTTGCAGTATTTATGCAAATGTCCTATTTATTTTTTGAGCATTGCCAAGATCCTATCGGGAGAACTTGGACCCTAATTATTTTCCCTGTGACTGTCTTTTGGAGGGTTCTCTTTGAAGGCCCTTACAACTTGGAGTTTATGGAGAGGAGTAGAATTTGAGTACACAGCCTGTCTTTTCTTGGAAAAACAACTTTCGTAGGCCCCTGAAGCCCTGGATCGGACAGAGGCGGCAGTGAAAGTCTTGGTTTCAAGTTGGTGGGATCAATCAGGCCACGTTTGAGACCATCTGTGCTGCCTCTGTATGCAAGTGCTGGGGCCTGGGAGAGAAATTCTGAGTCTATTATAACTTTGGAGGAGTGGTGCTACGAGATTTGCCTGGAGGATTGAGATCGGCCTTCACTTTTTCACAAGTGTGTGGCTAACACAGTTTTCCCTGAGCTTGCCAGCTGTGGGTATGAGAACAGAGCTACCTGGAACCGAAGGTGAAATTTATGGGCTTGACATGTTAAAATCGCACTTTTTTCTTCCCTGTGTAATATTGAGAGGGACACTTTTTCTGTAGCCTGTGGCCTTGGCATTCCTTTAGGGAAGAGGGGAAAAGGTGAAGCTTCCGATTACAGGTCATAAAGAGGGAAGCGCTGTTGCTTTTGCAGAGTCCCTGTATTTCTTCAAGCATAGTCACCCACAGGTGGAACCTTTTAATTGTGCAAAGGGAGGGATGAAGCACTTTAATGAAGAAAAAGTTGGCACTTGTGGATGACATTTTGAGAATTTCAGGTCTGGAGCCTACCATGTGATCCATCCATCCTTCCTTTTTTTTCCCCCCATGTAATTTTTCTTTTCCTTTTCTTTCGAAGGAAACACAAATCTCTTAAGTAAATAGAGCAGAGATATTTTCTTAAGGCATTTTTTCCCCCCTAATGATTAAGCAAATCCTAGGAATCAATGAACCAAAGAGGTTCGATTATTTCTGTACTGAGCACAAACTTTGGGACTGTTCACTGCGTGAAGGTTGCTTTTCAAACCGTGTGTGATCCTTGACATTTCAGAGGCTTTCCAGAATTAGCAGTATTTCCTGGGTTTGGAAGAATTGCTGTTTCTTCCATAAGTGTGAATCTTCAGATTTCCAGGTTAGTCATTTGATCACCCAGAACTAGGATCAGATTCCCCTAAAGGGAAACTGGAAAAATCCCTGACTTGGTCACACCATGGGTTTGACCTGTTTTCTCTTCCCTCTTGCTGCCCCCACCCCCTGCCGCTCCCTGCCACTTGTTTTGTTTTGTTGTTTTTTTAAACCAGGAAGGCTATATTTCATTTTAACATACCCTGGCATTTGGTTTCTCAGTGATGCATTCAACTTGAAAACGAGACAGACTATTTCTCGAACTTGTTGAAGTGTGCACCTCCCCCCACCCCACCCCGGAGTCTGGAATGTTTTAGGTGGATTGTCAGACTTGTAGATGTGAGCAAATATTATACGAGCTGGCGTGAAAGAGGACATCTTTCCGCGCAGTTCTAGAGGTTGCATAACAATACCTTGCTTTTTATGGCACCCTTTCCCAAGGACTTTCCTATCTGTTATCTCCATCTGCATCTTAGGTCCCGAGACACTGAGCAAACTGCCTCTCCTGGCCCGTTTGCTCCTCGGTAAAACGTGAGCGATGGGAGTGCCCCTCGCAAGATTGCTGTGAAGAGTGCAAGAGGCCGGTGCGGGGTGAGGAACCCGTCCCTCCTCATTGTCGCCGCTACCATTAATTTTCATTGGTTTAATCATCCTTCTTATTGTTGTTTTCAAACACCACAGCTTGGGTTCAGATCCCAGCTCTGCCCCTCATTCGCTGTGTGGATGTGGGCAGATCGTTTTTTTTTTTTCTTTTTTTGGAATTTCATATACCTCATCTTACCGAGTTTTTGTGTGGATTAAATAAATTAATACAAGTAAAGTGCTTAAAAAGAAAAAAAATAAAAGGACCTGGTGCGTGGTAGTACCATATGCATTACCTGCTGTTTTTACCGTGAATTTTGTTAGGCTCTCATACCAGTGGCCAAGAGAGGTCTAGTGATCATAATGGTACTAATTAAGCTTATGTGCCAGGCACTGTTTCAGGCTTCTTACGTTTATCAGCTCATCCAGTCTTACCCTATGTCCGGAGAAGTGGGCACTAGGATTATGTCCAATCTATAGATGAGAAAACCGAGGCACATTCGGGCTGAGAAGTGGGGTGTGGGCAGCCTAGCTCCAGACCCGGGCCCCCGCCCAGTGTGCTGTTCTGTGGCGGGATCCAGGGGTGTCACCTGTCCGTTCGGGCAGAGGACGCAGCTCAGGATGGTGGTCAGGCTTGGAGGAGCAGAACCGCAGCACGTGCGGACTTAAAAGGTCCCTGGTTGGGTGATTGGCCCAGCCCCTGTGATGTCATCCCGTGGGGTGACTCGGGCCGGCCGTGTGGAGGGGCACCCTTTCATAGAGCTCTGGGTTTGCTCGGCTCCAGGGAAGCAGCTGGGGAACTGGTGAGGTGTGTGCTGGTTGGGAGTTGGGGCAGAGTCGGGAGAAAGTGCCTTTCTTGTCAGTGGTTATTTTCCAATAGAATTTGAGCCTGGCCATGGGGATTTCAGACCGAAGTTGGTGTTGGAGGCCAAACCCTGGCTGGCAGGGGAGTCTTGGAGTTTAAGTCAAGCCTTATTTATTTTTTGTGCATCTCCCCTCAATAAAACTTCTGTATGTGGCTGTGTCGGGGTCCCGGTGCCAGGGGAACTGCGCCCCCTCCTCGGGGGCTGGGTGAGCGTGTATATGATACGTCAGCGTAGGCTTCGGTTAAAAATGCATTTCTCTGCTTTCTGGCTGTCCCTCTTTTGCTAGCACTCGCCAGAGAAATACGCGTGGAGGTGTTAAAAACAAGACTAGTGGAAAGAAACTGTAACTTAATACGAAAGCAAAGCCGTGGCACTGAGCAGAGTTCACATTAGTACTGTCATAATATTCTTTAATGTATCATATAAATAAAAACCCGTTCTGACCAGAATTTTAATGAGCGACCCGAAGGAAGGGTTTTGAATCCTGCAGTTCATTCATACCCCTTTGCCATGTAAATGTTCACATCTCAAGTGAAGTATAATGGGGCTTTATTAACTAGTCGAGGGGCGATTCTTTGGAGACTAGTGGTCGTTAATTAGCGAAGTACATTTTGATCAGAAGACGATGGGTCCGTTCTGTGTCTTCCTATTTCGCCGGATGATCATTTCATTTTGTTAAATATGTAAGAGTTTCCTCCCCTCTGTCTTTTAAAAAATTAAAGTGGTCGTGCTCTTCTAAAAAGGGCGACTTAATTTGAAGCTGTTGGAGGAACGGGCGTGATTGGGATCAATCATGTCATATCATTTTATCAGTCCCTCTGGGAAGAAGCATTGGCTGCCTTCAAGAGTTTTGCTCAAGCTTGCGGGTTCTTTTCCTCGTTCGGAAAAACCAAGAGGCTGTGGAACCTCATAGGGCACGGGCAAGTCTGGGTGTAACTCCCCATCTGCTCTAATTATCCTCGTGTGTAACAAAGCCTTCTCTGCTCCCCAGGTTGCCATTTTCCTCCTTACATGTTAGGGGCCAGAACCTTATCTGTCGATTGACGGAGATCTCATTTCTTCAGCCTATTTCCAGTTGCCTCCAGCGGCAGCCGGGCGACCCTTGGGCACCCCACTTGAGCCCCTCTATGCCTCAGTTTCTTCCCGTTCACAATAGGGGTGTAGTGCCCAACATGGGGTGGTATTCAGCCCTGAATTCAACTCTGAATGCAGAGCTCTTTGCTGGGACCCTGACACAAGGGGGTGCCAGCAGGTGTCTGCTGGTATCATTAGTATAGAATTATCTATCATTACTATGGTTTTTAAGTCATCTCTGTGCCCGGGGGGGCCCAAGCCTCACCCCAAGATCAAGAGTCACGTGCTCTAGTGAAGGAGCCAGCTAGTCCCCCACCGCCCCGTTATCAACTTGTCTTTGTCGAGTAAGAAAAGTTACAGTGGAAAATGACCCAAGAAAAGTCCTGATTGGAATGTAAGTCCCCTGTGGGCAGGGGGCTGATGGCCGACATCACCAGATGCTGACTTCCGTTCCCCAGGTGAATCCAGCACGCCCTCCTTAGGGCGGAGGCAGCTGAACACGCAGGGAAGTGAGGTTTGCAGCTGCAGATCACACAGCTAAGTTGTGGCAAGGCTGAGCGAGGACCAGGTTTTCCTGCTCCTGTCTCACCCACTGATGAGGCTCTGGGGCCTGGAAGGTTCTCTGTTACGCACGTATACGTCCAGCTGGGTGCAGCACAGCATGAGGGTTTTGCACACGCGCCTCCAGTTCCGGGGGCGTGGTTCCTTGGCAGCCTCTCAAGGACGGGCGAGGGGTGAATTTTCGTCATCGGGCCTTCCCCTGCCGTGGGTCGGGTCACTCTAGCGTCGTGCCATCTTGGGTGATCTGCAGCTGTCACCTTGCCGGCCACCATTAGCCGGCCTGCCGGTGGGTTTCTGGTTCCCAGTGAGGACTTGGTGGTGTGTCTGCAGCCTCGTCCACAACCGTGAGGATCCTAGGGGATTAGTGGCTTAGCTGCTTTCTTGTCGGGGAGCGAGGCTCCGTCCTGTCCTGCAGCCCGGTCAGCAGCAGGTGTTAGCTCAGGAGGAGGGGCATCTCACCCTACAAATGTCCTTTCCCGAGATTTTTGCCTTTCCTTGCGTGCTTTCCTTTCAGCGTGAAGGTCAGTCTGCCGAGAAGCTGCAGCGCCTCTGTTCTGTGTCAGACATTTTTGGCAGGCGGGTGAGACCCCTCTGCCTCTCCGAGAAGGGAGGAGGCGGGAGGGGCTCTCTGAGGAACCAGCTGACCCTTTTGGGTGCCCCTTGAGGGAGCATCCGTCCTTCCTGTCCTTTTGTATTTTTTAAAACCTAAACGTTCTCTGGCCGAAAGTCCCAGGAACCCAAAAGGGAGATGTAGTTCATCATCTCTTTTCTTTTCGATCTGGTGTGTTCATCGAATAAGAGCTTGTTTAATTGTTTTTAATGGCTGACTCTATGCACCCACTTTTGGGGGGATTCAGGAACCCCTCCAAGCCCATCCAACAAAATCTGAACTTCTTAGCCGGCCAGTTAGGGTCCTTCAAGATCTGTACAAGGAGTCTCATCTTCCAACCTACTTCGTGACTCTTCTGCCTTTTGCTGCCTTGAAACTGCACGTTTCCCCCTTCTCTGAAGAGCGACCCTCATGGGTATCCCCACCTGCGCCATCCTCTCTTCTCTGGCCCTTGTACGACACACCTCTCTTTCAGAGCCCAACTTGGTTTACCTTTTCCACAGAGCTGTTTCTGCTCTCTCTTCGATGTAGTACTTCTTTCTCTGGATTTCCTTAGTGGTTTCCCTTTTCTTTGGTTATGGCAAACTATAATCATTAACAACAGTAACACTAAGTTAGCAAAGAATAAGAAATAATACATTCACAAAAAGTTTCTGATGCCCTCATCAGGCACTGTGCTGGGCACGGATGCATTCATTTATTCAGCAAACAGTTTTGAGCACCTACTGTGTGCCAGGGCCTGTGCGAGCTTCTGGGGACAGTGGGGAGAACAAGACCACAAGTCCCTGCCCTCCTGGGGCTTTTCACTGGGGGTGGGGGGGAGGTGCGGTGTATGAGTAATGAGCAAGTGGCCAAGTACTTGACATGCTGACAGGTGTGCAGCCACAGTAGGGTGAGTGCGAGGGTGGGGGGTGGGAACAGGCTGAATCTTTGGCGCATTCCGATGCCGTTCTCGGTCCTTGGCAATTATTTACCAAGTTTCTGCTTAGCACCAGGAACTGTGCTAGGCACTTTGTTCTGAGTTTTATGGTTCTTTAGGTTCATGCCTTACTGCCTCCACTGGACAATGAATTCCGAGGACACAAACATGTTTTATTAATTGCAAAAAAAACCCAAACCTCAGCTTTTCCTGCTGCTCTTTCGTGTACCGTCCGTCTCCGTGCAGGTGGAATGAATGCAAAATGGTAAAGGTGACTCGGTTCTTGTCTTCAAGGGTCTTAGCTTCCGGTTGGAGGGGGAGTGTTACCTGTGGTCCAGGAGAGGATGTGAAAAACACAGCAGAGCTGCAGGAACGGGCTTCAGAGGAAGGAAGAGCTAAGATAGCTTCTCGGAGGAGGTGGTCTTTGCCCTGGATCCTGCGGAACAGGAAGGAGGAAGAATGGCAGGAATGTGAGGGGCTAGGAGAGGTCAGCGGGCCAGGGCAGCGAAGGGTGTGTGTTGCATGGCACTCGGGGCGGAGGCATGGAGAGCAGGCTGGGGCCAGGTTGTGTTGCCTTGAATGCCAGGCAAAGCAAACGAGTCTGGCCTTTGTTTGTCATGTGCTAGGGAACCTGTTTTATGTGTGCACGATCACCGAGATGCCCTGTACAATATTCTGAGCTCTTTTGGATCCATCTGGAAGCCGGGGTCATGGATAAGACTGTGGCTGATGTGGTTTCATGGAGACCCTCCCACTCTGGACTGGTGCCTTCAGCATCACTCATACTGTGCTCTCTCTGGCTGGAGACCCTTACCTAGGAGTGATGTTCTTGGCAGATAACCACCCCTACTCTTTGGGGTGTGTGGCAGCTGCAGAGAGAGAACTGTGTTTTTTCTCTTGCTTCTGTCCTCTCCCTTGCTCTCTGCTTTACCTTCTTAACTAAGGGCCGTGATATAGACAAAAGCCCAGAGTTCTATACTCTGTCCTTGCCTAAGCCATGATCTTGACCTTGCTGTGTGTAGACGATGAAATGTCATTTCTTGGTGTGGAAATCACAGACTGTGTATCGCCAGGGTGTGTACCCCATGGCTCAGAGCGGCCTAAGCTGTGACATCGAAGTGGCTTGGGGTCACATTTCGCTTGGCGCGGCTCCCTGGTGTGAGGAACATGAGATTTTGGAATCATGAGCTATGCCTACCGCATGATATGAGAGGTGTGAGCACGTGTGGTCTTGGGACTGAGACCTCATGGTGCACGGTAGGGGCAGCAGGCTCTAGGCCGTTTGGTCCTCCTGGGATACCTGTCCCACTGGGCCCCCACGTGTATAACAAGATACCTCTGTGCTCTCTCTCTCTCTTTCAAGGGTAGATAACATCAAGTGCCCAGTGATCTGGAAAGTTATTCTCAGGGTGTGTGTCTGCCTGCTACACTTCTTTATTTTATTTTGAGACCTTCAGTGATGAAGAATCCTAGCCCAAAATAATGGCTGTTACTTGTTGTGAGTCGGTATGTTGGAGGCAGTGTGCTAATAAGCCTGTGTACGCTTCATCTCCTTCAGTTTCGTCCTGACATGGACGTGCCTCGTGTTCTCTCCGCCTCGCAGAACGGTAAACTGAGGTGCAGGGAGGGTAAGCAGCTTTCCCAGGGCCGCGCTCCTCGGAAGGGTCACTGTAGGCCTTTAGACCAAAGTCTGTCTGGATTCCAAGTCCTTGCTCTCTTAACCTCAAAGCCCCGCTGAACCCAGGCTCAGCGGGTAGATTTTAGGTTCGTGAGCTTTGCCCGACAGCTGTGACGTGCTCTGGCTGAGGAATAGGAATAGATTTCGGTGTAGTCGGGCTGGGAAGCTTCAGGTTTGTTTCTGTTGCTTCCTTTTTTAAGAACCTTTTTGGCGTAGTTGAACACCACTTCCCCACTAAGGAGTCGTGGTGTCGTGCCTCTGTTTCTTCATCTGTGAAATGGGGCTCTTCACGGTACCTCCGTCCTAGATTTGTCCAGGAGATTACATGGGTTAATGCACATGAAGGGCCTAGGGTGACCCGGTGTAAGCATTGGTTGTCTGTTACTGTTCCCAAGGATGGCGCTGGCTAGATCGCATGAGGGCCTTACCTAACGGCTGCGGTTACTGTTGTCCTTTCTCGGGGTGACGTATAGAATAGCACGTTGAGATTTGGGAAATGGTCTGGTCTGGGAATTGGCTGCGTCTGCTCCCAGGGTCCTGGCTCTCGAGGGGGGAGATAGCTTGCATCCTTTATTGTGGGGCTGCTTTTGTGGGCATGGGGAATGCATTTCCTTTTCTGTATCTGATGGCTGTTTTTGCTGCCTTTGAGAGTGAAGTCCTGGGGCGCGGCTAGGGGACAGCTAAGGCACTGCTGTGTGAGAGGTCTCTCCATGAGCCTTCTCTCTCCTAGGCCCGGTCTTTATCTGCCTGGGGGTAGTTCCACCAATGACTGATCTGAAAGCATCACATTCATTTATTTGTCACTGACTGTGACAGGCAAGTTAATGCTAATGGATTCTTTTTTTAGCCTGTTGTCTGGGATGAGTTTCTCCCAAATGTCCTGAAATCTAAGGCATTAGGGGAATGTGTAACTTTTATGACAAGGGAGGATTTAAGAGATAAATAGGGTTTTGTGTGCAAGGGTCTTAAATTTAGGTTAGAGGCGAAGAGCGGCCAAGGAGGGGATGTTGGGGCCAGCCCAGAATCTTCTTTTTAAGAAATCCATTCAGAGCTCTCAATTGCTGTTTCTGTTTCAATTATGTGACAATTTCAAGGGTTTAGAAAAATCTAATAAAATGGTCTTGATGATGCCTTCTGGGGAGAGAGTGCTTTAGAACATCCAGGAGAATAAATTCCTTGGGGTCAAGAGATTCTCATTCCTGCCACCTCGAGCCTTCTTTTGTGGGGGGGGGGGGTTACATTTTTATTGTTTTGAAGGGAAGAAAATGGTGTTGGAATGTATTCAGGGCTTCATCCATACCCTCCAGCGAAATGAATTATTCTCTTTGGGCAGTTGAAGGTAGAGGGGCCACAGCGATCACTAGCTCTTTCTTTTTTCCTTTCCTTTTCTTTTCTTTTTCTTTTTAGCTGCCATGTTGTAAATGACTTTCAGAGCGTGGTTTGTGTGTGTAGTGATTTTGAATAAAGCAACCACAGAGTAAAAACTTGGAGGGGCGAGCAGAGAGGGCCTCTGGACGTTTTTTCTCTTCTCCAGTCAAAGCTTTTGATCGTTTCCCAAGGAACAGAAGTTTACAATGGAAGCCGGCTTTGGGCTGCCCGCGGGAACAGCGTGCAGAAAGACCTAGTGTAGCAAAACCCGATGCTGAGTGACATTAATGAGATGACCGCTCTGGTGGGAGGGAGGCAAGGAACCAGCAAAGCAGCAGTTCCCATGACTGCCTCTCTGCTGAGTGTGTCTCCTTCTGCATGCTTGCATGGGCTTGTGTGTGTGTGCGTGCGTGTGTGTGTGCGCGCGTGCATGTGCACCTGCTCTGCTTCCCAGGGACCTGCGATGAAAGTTGGAGCCCCAAACCCTGCTCTGTTGGCTGCGATATTCTCCATCCTAGAGAGGCCATGTGTGGCGGGTTCTCAAATTCCACCTACTGAAAAGTAAAGTTTTAAACCTGGGAGGCATTTTGCTTTACCTTCTGGGTACCTGCAGGAGCCCGGGTGGGCGGACGGGGAGGCTGTCATCACAGCGCTGGGCCAACTCTTGAGAACACCAAAGCCAAGAGGGTGAAGAGTCAGTATTGTCGCCCTGGAAATGAATTCCAGGGAGGCAGGAGGAGAAAACCTGCTCACTTAAAATGTTTCTTTCTTTCTCTTTTTAAAGCCCTACCCTGATAACATTTCCTATTGGTGGTAGAAATGGAACATTGCAGGCACTACTTCTTAAATATTTTAGTGCCCTGGAGTGCATTCTGTATTTCTATGTTGCTCTTGGGCAAGACTTTCCAGTTACTCAAGAAAGCAGCCACATTTCAGGTAGATGAGCTGGTCAGGAGGTGAGGAACCTGCTGTCACTGCCTTCCCAACAGGACTTTGGGATTCTCAGTCTGCTGTCGCCCATTCCAGGAATGAACCTGCTGTCCTCTGCCTCTTTCCTCGGCATGGCATTGGAGTAAGCATCCTGAGTGTCCCGAACAGTCCCGGGCAAGGGTTTGAAAACTGCTGTGAGATCTTAAGCAAAAAAGCTCGAGGGAGCCTGGAGTGGGGAGGGGTGCGTGGAAATAGTGTATTTATTGATGGTTCCCCGGTTTATTTTTTTTAATCCCTTCAATTCCGTTCCCTCTGGGATCTCTCTGAAGTGTGTCCTTTTTGCAGTACAGGGCAAACAAACAAACAAAAATGTTTAAACTTATACACATAATGCTTAATAAAAACCAGCCAGGAGGTTCACCTTCTCTTCCACTCAGGGAAAAAGGATCCAATTGGGGTTGCTTGAGCCTGGGCAGAAACTGGGCTGTGAATCTCCACAAGACTGTTATATGTGTATGTTTCCTCTTCTGTTTTCAAAGCGGATAATTGGTTTTAGTAAGAACTTCTGACTTGATTAGGGGACCCTTAGGAAATTAAAGTGTGTTTGAATTTCACAAGTATAATTTTAATTATACAAATTTTGCGTTTTCCACTAGGGAGCTAGGTTCGGAACTTGTTTTCCTATACTAATAGGGGTAGTAAAGCTGATTATGGCAGAATGCCTCACTTAAATCGCTTTGAAAATAAAAATCCACGGATTGGATCATTGTTTTTCCCTGCAGAACACGACGTTCGGGTTCATGTCCACATGCATTCCCATATCCTTGTTAAAAGTGATTTTTCAGTGGATCCACAGAAGTGGATAACTGAGTGACATAGTTCGGGGGGGGGACCTTATTATGAATTTTTCTGCTGCACTTGCTGAAAGAATTCAATTAAAGTGCTTTTGAGCCCAAGTCCTGCCTGGGCAGCTTGTGTTTGGCACTCTGCCACGTTGGCATGTTGTGATTGCCTTTATCACCCCATCACCCTGTTTGCTCAGAGCCTGTGCATTCACAGCATTTTAGCTCTTCTCGCTGCCCCTCTCCAGCAGGACCCCAGTGGATTAGAGCAGAAGGCACCGTGGAAACAGTCACCTGAGTTCTTCCCCAAGCTGCAGAGAGATGATGGAGAGGGGATGAGCAGACCCCCCTGGGCATCCAGGAGAAGGGCTGACTGCGTTAATGGGAAATGGCCGTTTCTCAGGGCCATCCAGATAAAACCCCCGTGTGTCAGGGAAATGCTTTGAGGTTGGAACTCAAGCATCCTCAAACGTCTCCCCCTGTGCAGGGGCTTTCAAAGCTGCCTAGAGGCCGGCTCCTAGGTCTTCCTGGGCTCTTGTCTCAGATTTTCACAGGAGAGCTTGAGCAGAACAATTGTTCACTGAAGAGAAATCCTGGAAACAGCTTGTGGGAGAGGTGGCGTCATCTAGGTCGGGGCCTGAAAACGGGAAAAATAAAGCTCCAGCGGTAGACCTGAGCCCACCCCACGGTTAATCAGCCACTTCATTTTTCTTACTCCTTTCTCTTGCACTGGTGTCGCTCAGTGTTGAAAGGCCTGGACTCTGGAAGCCGGCTGAGTTTGAATCCTTGCTCTGTCACTTCCCAGTTGTGTGACCTTGAGCAAGTCACCAGAACATTCCAGGCCTTCATTTTGTTGTCTGCGAAATGGATGCAAGAATAGGATCTTCTTCCTGGGGTGGTTGTGAGGGTTCCGTGAGCTGACAGAGAAAGTGCCGGTGTCTGGCACGTAGTAGGTGCTTTGAGTGTGTGAGTTACACTGTTGTGAGGAAGAGTCAGGCAGAATGCTGACCGTCTGCCTTGCTTGGTAGCTGGGAAATGGTTCAGTGACGCGCTCCCCCGCCTTACATATTTTTTTTCTTCAGCAGTTGAGGAATTCAGAAGAGTGTGAGTGTGTGTGTGCACGTGTGAGAGAGAGAATGTATGTGATTGGGTGGAATCACAGTGTCATTCAGGTTCAGAGGCGTCCCGTGCCATCCCATCACCCACGAGGCGTGTAGTTTGGCAGGCACCCGGCCCCGGGGCTCGAGCCTCTGGAGTGAATTTGGTGCTGCCATTAACCCGGTGACCTTGGGAGAGTGTCTAAACTTTTCCAGGCTTCAATTCTGCACCTGAAAGCTGGGGCTAACAGAGTTGTGGGATGAGATGAGACCCTGTAACTCAAGCACCCAGCGTGTGGTCGGCACTTGGAACACGTGAACTCCTTCCTCCACACGGAAGGGGGTTCCTTCCTTGTTTTGTTTTTTTTTGTTGTTGTTTTGTTTTGTTATGTTTTTGTGGTATCTTGGAAGGTGAAGAAGATACAAGAACTCTGTCTGCTCTTCCTGGAGATTCTGAAGTTAGTGGCTGAGTCCCTGATAAGCTGACCGTAAGAGGGGATGCTCTTATCCTTAGTCTACATGCAAAAGGGCTGTCTTAGGGACTTTGTTTCACAAAACCCGAATTTTCCAGTGGTGGGGAAATGATTTTGTTTGGTCGGGAACCTTAGATGGTGTCCACAAGCCTTTGAAGGTGGCTTTGTTTGTTCCTTTGACACTTGGTGGTAACCGGAAGGACGGGGCGGTTGAAGAGGTGTGGGGGTTGCTTGGATTTCCGACCTCGACTGAGGACAGTGGGAGGGAGGGAGAAAGTCGGGGTGGGGGATGGTGTCTTTTCACAGAACCGTTTCCTTGGGGACACAGACCAGGAGTAGGGTTTTGCTCTACAGATGTGAGCACCAGAGCTCCGGGAAATGCCCCCTTTGCCCAGCCATCAGCCTGGTGAACCCTGACCCTCCGGTCAGCTGGGCTGGGAAAGCCCCCCGAGGTCTTGGGGGCATCTGCAGTCTGTGTGTCCAGATCTCAGTGCTCATTTTCCAGATCAGCCCCCTCCACTTCATGCCCATCAGGTGGAATTTTCTGGATGTTTCTGGGAACGAGGAGCAAGATGATGGTTATGAGTGGATGCTAGGCCGGGGATGGGGTTGTGTGAATGTGTGTGGAGGATGGAAGGGGTGGCCGGGGGGAGGGGAAGAGTGGGAGATTACACTGACTAATTATAGGGAAAAAGCCATATTTGCTGCTCCATTAAGTGATCGCTAGGCTATGAAGCAGTTTATTGTAATTAATGCAGAAACAGCAAATAAGTGTTAAGTTTGGAGTGGAGGGTCTCCAGGCACCCCTGCCTCCTCTGCTGCTCTCTGTTCACTGCCCCCCGGCCTTCATTATCCTTGGAGGTGAACAGTCTTGGGAGACACCTTCCTCTGAAGGACCGAGGTGGAGACTCGGACCAGGTTTCTGCTGCCTGGTTTTGTCAGACAAGGAGGATGTCTTGCTCGATCTCCCGCAGAATCTTCTGCTGGGGTTTTTGTGTTTTCCGAGGATGCAGGAGGAGGGCCAGACCCGTGCCGTCATTGCTATTCTCGCCACAGTCGTTTTAATTTCAGCTCATGAAAGCGGCAGGTTACACGTCCAAGTCCATCGAGCTACGGGCCGTGTGGAGTTGTGATTGCTTTCCTTGATGGTTTCTTGTTCAAATCAGCGGTGCTCTTAATTTTCCAGATGAAGTAAAAAGAAAATTGGAGACTCCCCTCTCGCCCTCTGTCTCTGAATCCAGGCTTTTCTGAGCATGACTCTGATTTGGAGGGTTAATATTAATTAGGAGCCAGTTCAGACCTCGCTTGCTTGATGAGGGGAGCTGAGGCCGTGGTGACAAGGGTAGCAGCTCCTTTCCGCGGGCGCCTGCTCCTTGTGGAAGTTTCTGGATTTAAAAGCCAAAGGGGTAAATACAGAGAAAGGCAATGAGGGCCTGCCCCTAGAGAACTGGGACAGACCCTACCTGGCCTTCAGGGAGGAGCTGGGTGGATGGGCCTCTGGGGCCTCTGGGGCCTGAGGAAGTTCTGCCTCCGTCTACCCACTCCCTCTCGCCGGTAGCCGGGGCCTTGACCAGATGGCTTTTGCCGCTCTCTGCCTCAGTTTCCTTCCCCGCAGGTGCGTTTCTTTGGCTTTCAAAAAGAGGCAACGACTCAGGTCTGTAGTTTCCAAATCGGATGACCCTCGGATTTCTCTGAGGTGGTCCTCTGTTCAGTGCCAGGTCACAGGGAGGCTCTTAGTGTGGGCAGAGGCTCAAGATCCCTGCTTCCCAACCTTTCCCAGGGCTGACCGGGTCTTTGGAGGGCCGGTGATGCAAGGGATAAGGACACAGAGAGCCGGCGAGCTTTGCTGTACAGTTAGGAGACAGGAGACCTAGAGAGGAAGTGACCTGCTCTCCTTAGGTTGGATCACGTTAGGGATCCTTCTTCTTTGGCCTGCGGGTTTGGGTTGGTTCTCTTTTTGATGGGGTGCTTGGGGATGGAGGAAGGATGGCTGACTGTGGGTGTGAATGTTCCAACTGCGGTAGGAGAGACCTGACTTCTGGTTCTTAGCTCGATGCCGAACAGCTGAATGTGACCTTGTACCAGTTGTCTTTGCCACTCTGTGCCTCAGTTTCCCCATCTGTGGACTGAAGGAGAATGAGGGAATATATGGTGGGAATCAGCAGTGCTGAGGGTTTAAGAGAACGGGCTCAGGAGGCAACATTAGGGTTTTGTTTCTAGCCTAATGATTTTTTTAGCTGGGTGACCTCAGGAAGTCCGCCTAACTTTGCTAGTCCTCAGTTTTCCGACCTGTAAAGTAGGGGGAATAGGATACTGCTATCTGACAGGGTCGTTGCAAGGACTGTGTGCCACAGTGTTCAGACAGCACCTCCTATGAGCATGAAAGGGGGTTAGCACTTTCTCTGTGGGAGCTGCTCTCACAGCTATGTAGGGATCTGGCCAAAGATTCCTGAGACAGGAAGGTGTGGAGCAGAAGGGCCACAGCAAGAAAACAGTTGGGCTATGAAGGTTGGCTTTCTGATCTGGGTGGAGCTTCCCACAGAGGCAGATTTGTGCTCAGAGAAGCAAGGCCCCCTGAACTGCCTGGGGCCTTGGGTACTGGAGGGCCTGTGACCGGCCCTGGATCCCAGCGGGGCAGAGGGACATCTGGAGTCGGCTGGCCAGCTGTCCCCAGCTAGAGTCACCCGACTGTGCTGTGGGCATGGGGATTGGGGCCACCCTTGCCCGACATCTTAGTGCCCCGGCAGCAGGAGAAGGAGGAGGGGGAGAAGTGGAGGGGAACCGATGGCCGAGGGATGTGAAGACCCACGTTCGTTTTTGGAAACCCACGTCTGGTACTGTCTGAAATCCAGAAGCATTGTGTGACGGAGGCAGGAATGATCAAAGGCCATTTGCAATTTCAGAATGTTCTGGAGTGTGTTTGGCAGACGGAGTTCCGTGTTCAGATGGCTTCCGCTCCCACGGTACTCCCCCACTTTGGTGGGGCGATGCCGAGTCGGCAGCCGCGCCTGCCTCTCAGGCCTGTGTGTGTGTCAGGGGTGCCGGAGCGGGGGTGGGGCTGGGCCTGGGGCAGCCGGGTCCCCTCAGAGGCTCGTCTGTCTCCTTTCGGGGGGGGCAGGCCTGAGTAGGTTTTGAAGATGAGGAAATCCTAGGAAGTGTTGTTAGACTATTAGTATTACTTTCTTGAAGGGAGGGTGGAAAGAGGGACTGTGTGGAGAGCATCTTGTGGGTTCAGGGGAAGGGATACCCTTGCCCACGACACAGGCCAGATATTGGCTGACGGAGTTGCTTGGGGGCGCCCTCAGGCTCTGAGGAGCCAGAGCCGAAGACGTTGTAGATGCTGGCCTTGCCCTCTGGCTGCTCGCAGGGAGGCAGGTGTAGAAACAAGGTCGTGTACTCGTGTGGGGATGGCAGCCGTGTGTGTCTGCCACACACAGGGGACACAGAGGAGGGAGCAGGCAGGGCAGGCCTCACGGAGGAGTTCCCCCGTGAGCTGAATCTTGAGAACGGGAAGAGCCTCCCGGCGAGGAACCTGTGGGAGCAGTTAGGAAGCCTGGCCTTTGGGGTGTGTGTGCCAGATTGTTCCTCACAGGCCAGAGCATAGTGTGCAGAGGAGGGCGGCCTGAAGGAGCGATTCGCCACCACGCAGCAAATGTCTGCCCTGTCCTGAGGGGCCCCGGAGCTGGGGAGTGGGGTCCAGCCGTGAGGAGGCTCACCCTGTCCCTGTGTTTGTATCTGGCAGGGACACATTGGTTAAACCTATCACGGGACCCGTTATTGGGGTACAGTTACAGTGAGTGCTACGAAAACCCGTAGGCTGTTTCAGGGGGTGTATTGGAGACACCGGGTCTCCTGTAGGGTTTCGGGAAGGCTTCCTGGAGGCTGAGTGTAAGCATGACCTCAGGATGGAGCATCGGGGTGCGTTTCACACGCTGGAGGGCAGGGAGCGGAGAGCAGCACAGCGAGTCTGGGCCGTGTGCGTGGGGTTGGGTTTTATTTTTACCCCAAGGGGGCTGTGGGGGGAGCCCACTTAGGGCTCAGGAAGGGGTGGGAAATGATCAGTTCTGAGTTTTGGAAAGATCTGTGTGGCCGCCTGTGTGGGGAGGGCTTGTGGGAGCCCCGGGCTGATGTGGGAGGACGGGTAAGTGACTTGCGTGAGGAGGGAGGTGGCCAGACCTTGGAGGCGGAGGTGGGCGGAGCTACCGAGGCTGTGGGTGAGTTAGCAGGGTGATTTGATAGCTGAGTGGGCGGTGCTAAAGGGGAGAGGCAGGTGGGGGCGGGTGTGTGTAGACAGAGCCCCCTGCCCCTTGCTGACATCAGGAATGTTGGTGCCCACGGCAGATGGGCAGGACACATGGGCTTGACTCAGGGTTGAATGTCACCTTCTGGTGGGAATTCTGCACACTCTTGGTGACGTACCCCTCTTGGTAGACCTTTATTTGAATGTATACTTACTCATAAACGACGTGCACGTGCTGTTGTGTTGGAAGTCTGCGTTCCCTGTAAGTCATAGGCAAATAATTAAAAATGAAAAAGGATGAGAAAAAAGTTAAACACAGGGCACCTGGGTGGCTCAGTCAGTTAAGTGTCTGCCTTCAGCTCAGGTCATGATCTTAGGGTCCTGGGATCGAGCCCCACGTCGTGGGGCTCCCTGCTCAGCGGGGAGCCTGCTTCTTCCTCTCCCTCTGCCCCTCCGCCTGCCTGTGCACACACTCTCACTTTCTCTCTCTCAAACACATAAATAAAATCTTAAAAGCTAAACACAAAGGAAAATTCGTCTTTTCCCCCTAAATCCTACTTTGGGGACTGTAGCTTTAAGCCGTGGACAGCCATTAAGGAGCTAGGGTGGGGGTGTCCTGGTCAGGTGGGTGTTGGGGAAAGAGCATTCTGCAATCTAGGGGTCCTTGGATGAGGTCTGTGCATGCCAGGGGTCCGTGGGGAGGTCCCTACACAGTTCGGTCATCCCATGTGGCCTGCCGAGTCGGGTGTGGGAGCACGCGGTAACATCCCCCAGAGGAAGCTGTGGCCTCGCAGGAGGGTGGGCTCCCTGGGGCTCGGCCTTTGCTGGTCTGCGTGGGCTCATCCTGTTGCATACATGGACACCCAGGCACACTCCCATGTGGACCCGGTGTCGCCTGTCCCATTCAGTCGAGAGTGCCAAGGCCACCCTTGGCCACGAAGAGCGGATCTTTCAGAGCGAGCTTGGTGTAAGTGAGGGATGTAGATTCTGGCCCCAGCACTTCCGCTACCTGCGGTGTGACCCCGGCCAATTCTGAGTCCTCCTGGGCCTCTCATTCCTTTCGTCCGCTGGGATGATAATAGTACCTTCCTATCAAACTCCAAAGGCTGAAAATGATTCAGAGCGAATTGTTTCTGTCTTTGCAGTTCAAACGCACCTCTGACTTTCCTCTCCCGGTCGCTTCCAGCAAATTGGTCTTGCTACTTGGAGGGGACGGCTGGGTTCTCGGAGGCTAATTTCGTTCCAGCCCGCTCTATTTAGCTCTTCCTTCGAGCAGAACCCGAGCGGGGATCTCACCTTCCAGAGCGTGCTTTAAAAAACCCTTGTTTCTCCACAGACTGAATTTCATTCTTTTTCCCCGAGCGCAGCCGTGCTCAGCAGAGGCCTCTGAGCTGTTTTTACATGTGAGAGGTGAGCAAATCAAAGGTGAGCCCGTTCTGCCTCGGTGAGGCCTTTTGTGTGAAAAGGCCCTTCTGGAGTAAAGCAGTCAGGATGAGTGACAACCGCCGGAGCTACCCAGTGACAGACCTGCTCCGTGGGGGGACACCAAGAGAAACCGGGGCCAACGGCAGACCAAAGGATGCCCAGCACCCCAAGTGGAAAAGCCTGATGGAGATAAAACAAGCCCGAGAGTCTGTCTTCAGTTCGGCTCTTCCACGGAGCCGGGTTGAAGTGGCCGACCGAGGACGTCAACAGTGACAATTTGTCCCTGCATTGACTTCTCTGGCTTTATTTCCTTTGAGATCAAAGCCGGGAGACCGAAGTTGCCAGCTCCGGGCTCGGTTTCAGTGCATGTTGGCGTCCCTTGCTTTGTGACCCTGGGGTTTCATGTCTTTGCTTGGGGTGACTTTGTTTCAGACACAAAGTAGGAGGTATGTTGCAGTCTTGTAGTTAGAGGGAGCTCTTAGGAGCACCTGCAAAGGACTCGGAGAGGACCGGGAAGCACCTTGGAGGGCCAGCCCCGTGTTTTCCGAGGATTCACAGATCTCAGGAGTCTGGAAGTTTCTCTGTGTGAGCCACACTGCTTCTCGGAGGGGCTGTCCTGAAGGCACTGTAGTTCTGCACGGAGACAAGGGACAGACCTGAAGAGTCCTTGCCCCCTGCTGCATAATAAATCTGATACTAAAATTAGTGCCGGCCTCCCGAGCCGTAATTCTTGCTGAGGTGATAAAGAAGTGTGTGTGGCCGGCTTGTCTTTCAGGATTGGGGGATGAGTGAATTGGCCTCAGAATCCATTTTTTACGCAGTATCTCCCCCATTTGCCTCCTTCCTCCTCCTCCTGTGTGTTTTGCAGGGGTGGGAGGAGGCAGGGGTGGCGGGTAGAGGGGAAATGTTTGAGCTCCACTTTGGGTTTTGCATAACTTGCTGTCATAGTGGGTAGACGTTCCTTGAGAATCCTTCTGAACGTTTTATAATTGAGTCTTTTACCTCAGCCGCAAGATATTACTCACTTTCCCTAAAGCGTTTACTTCATGCTCCGTAGAGGGAGGGAGAGAGCGAGACCTTTTTTTTTTTTTTTCCTGGAAAAATATGTGTATGGGAGAGGCTTGCCGTCCAGGGCAGTTGGGTGGCCGACTGTTAAAGTCTGAATAATGGAGGCGGCGTCTGGGTCCCTCCGTGGAAGGCAGCCCTTCTGGCGGGGATGAGTTTGCTTTTAAAGTAACGCGTTCACCTTTAACTGCTAACGGCTGTGACAGAGTGGTATTTAATTTTAAATTGCCCATGTCCAGAAACCCTCTGCTACTCCTTAAACAGTAAAATGTTTTTCATCTTCCTGCAGCTGCGTTCTCTGTGTGGGGGCTTGCCGTTTTTGAGGGGGAGAAGGAGCTCATGTGTCCCTCTCCACTCCCCTCCTTTTCCCTTTCAGAGTCCTCAGGGTTTCTAGAAAGCTCTGTTCCACTCGATGTGGAGCCCCACCTGTACGCCCTGCAGAGTGAGTGGCTGGGAAGTTTATAAGCAAAGGCCGAGTGGGGTCAGGCAGTAACGTCGGCCCCTGGGGCTGAACTGCTTCCTCTGTGGGTAGAGCCCAGAAGTCAGTTTATGTCCCTGACCCTTTCAGGGGACCTGTATCTGGTTTTGCCTGCGTCTGCCCCCCAGCTTCAGGGGACCTTGATTTGTTTGTGATAATCAGAAACAGATTTTGGCTCCTGGTCCATTATAGATGTGTTTGAGATGGATGCCAAGCCTTAAGCCACGTAAAGAGCATGTGAAAATATATTTAGATAAAAGAAGGAAAGAAAGGAAAGAAGCAGGCTCTTCGAAATACCCCTGAACTCAACCAAAAAAAAAAAAAAGAAAAATCCCAAAATGACAATATATGTAATACCAACAACAAAAGGCCTCGATCCAGTCCCCAGTAAAGCATAGGAAGAGAGAATTTGGCTGGGATGCCTGGGTGGCTTAGTCGATTCTGCCTTTAGCTCAGGTCATGATCTGGGGTCCTGGGATCGAGCCCCGAAATGGGCTCCCTGCTCAGCAGGCTCTCCCTCTGCCCCCTTCCTGGTCATGCTCTCTCTCTCTCTTCTCTCTCAAAATGAAAAAATAAAATCTTTAACAAAACGAAAATTTTGCTCCAGAGCCAGCAGAACTGGTGAATAATGTGCAAAGGGTGGGGGACGCTTGTGGCCACCTAGAGACGTGGTCTGGGGGGGGGGTTGCGTTCCCAGAGTGGGGGTGCTATGTGTGCCCCAGGCTCCCAGCAGAGGTGGCAGGTTGGTGGGGACACACTGGGAGCATTCCCCCCCGCCCCCCATCGTGCCCAGCAGGACTCTGTTTCTGTTCAGGATACCCTTGAGTTAGGAAATATCGATTGCTCTGTATTTGTAAACAGTCTTTAAAGGGACCCAGTGCCAACCAAAATAGCCAACTTCAGGCGATTAAAGTGTGTTCGGGGAGGCTCTCACCAGGGAAGCCCCTTGCTCTGATGTTCTGGATCAGCATGGCTCCAGATTTTATTTTCCTTTTTAATTCTGAAAAGGGGCCCGCGGAGTTGAGCCATGTCCGAGTATCAGTGTCTTTTCATCCTTGTCGAATTTTTTTCTCTTTAATGCGAGTGCTCCATTGGGCCCCGCTGGGCCCTGCACCCTGGCGTGGTTGTCCTGGTGATGCCTGCCCTGGGTTGCTGCGAGGTGGCCCTCACTTGGGTGTCTTTAAGGCTCGTGTCCGTGTGTGCTGGCTCCCCCTGCCCGCCCCCCGCCTCGCAAAGTTTGCAGGCCAGCTGCTGGCCCAGAGCTGCTAGTCCTGTGTCTCTCACTCCAAACAAAAAATAAACCCACTCTCTGTATGTATCTTAGAGGTGGGTGTGTGTGTGTGTTCTCTTGACAGGTTTGTCTCTTACAGCTGTGCAGCCGCAGCTGGCTTTGAAATCTGGAAATTTCTTTTCTTTTCTTTTTTTTTTTTTTACTTTAAGTGCCTGGGGGTAAGGCTAGAAGGAGGAGGAGATGGGACGGTGCGGGTTGACTGCAATCACACCTCAAACACGCGGACCCTAACTTTTTAAGAAAGCACTTAATTAGAATATTGTAAAAGACAGTTTTTGAGAAGGAAGTTTTTGTTCAGGATTCCTGTTTATCTTGGTTGAGGGGTGGTCGGCGTGTTTTTGGTTGCCATAGAGATGAGAAGCATGGGGCTGTGCTGTGCCATCTTCTTCCCCTAGGGTGGGTGCGGTTGGGGGGGG
>PISX010014271.1:0-53613 GCA_004024625.1 Mellivora capensis
GCCAACAGGTACATGAAAAAGTGCTCAGCATCACTAATTATCAGAGATATGCAAATAGGAGCCACAATGAGATATCACCTCCCACCTGACAATATCTCTTATCAGAAAAATAAAAAACCAAAAAACAAAAAGCAAATGTTGGTGAGGATGTAGAGAAAAGGGAGTGGTTGTGCATTGTTGGTGGGAATGTGAACTGGTGCACCTTCTATGGAAAACAGTATGAAAGCTTCTCAAAAAAATTAAAAACAGAACTATCATATGGCCTAAAAATTAAAAACAGAACTACCATATGACCTAGAAATTAAAATTTTTGGTATTTATTTGAAGGAAATGAAATTATTATCTTGAGAAGATATCTGTACCCCCACATTTATTGCAGCATTATTTACAATTTCCAAGACGCAGAAGTGTCCATCAATAGATGAATAAAGAAGACATGGTACATATACCATGGGATATTGTTCAGCCATAAAAATTAAGGAAATCCTGCCATTTGTGACAACATGGATGAACCTCAAAGGCATTACGCTAAGTGAAATAAGTCAGAAAGGGAAAGACAAATACTGTTTGATTTCACTTACATGTGGAATCTGTAAAAAAAAAAAAAAAAGGAACTCATAAATACAAAAACAGATTGGTGGTTGCCAGACAGAGGGGTTGAGGGTGGGAGAAATGAGTGAAGGTGGTAAAAGGTAAAAACTTTCAGTTATAAGATATTTAAGTCCTGGGTATGTAATGCACAACATGGTGACTATGGTTAACAATACTGTGTTGTATATTTGAAAGTTGCAAAGAGTAGATCTTAAAAGTTCTTACAGGAAAAATGGATTTGTCACTGTGCTGATAGACTTAACTTATTGTAGTAATCACATATAAATATGTATATATCTATACATATATATGTATATATCTCAAATCACTACTCTATACACTTAAAATGAATACAGTGTTATATATTAATTATACCTAAGTAAAATAAAGAAATAACAGACTCTTAAAGCAATCCTCCACCAACTTTTATTGGTCATAATTCCTAAATAAACCTTGAATCCATCTACAAATCTTCATGTCCCAATCATGTTCCTGTCCAAGCTACTGTTATACCTTCCTTGGAGTCCACTAACCTAAAGGCAATGGCCTGACATTGTCTCCTAATTTCTGTTTTTATTCCTTTCTAATTTGTTCTCTAAGTGATAGCCAGCTTGACATGAACTGTAGAATAATTAATCTGGTTTACAAAGCCCTGAACCATCTGACTACCATGTACACCAAGCCTTATGTTGTGATGGTCTCCCTTCTCTCAATGTGCTCTAGCCACATTGGCCTTTCCCATCCTAGGATATTTGCTCAGGCTGCTATGTCTGCCCACAGTACTCTTCATACCATCCTTAACCTGTTTAATTCCTATGGCTATATCAGGTCTAATTTTTTCCCCAAGATTTTATTTAAATTCAAGTTAGCTAACATATAGTGTAGTATTAGTTTCAAGAGTAGAATCTAGTGATTCACCACTTCCATATAACACCAAGTGCTCCTCACTACAAGTGCTCTCTTTAATGCCCATCACCAATTTAGCCCATACCCCCATCTACCTCCCCTCCAGTAGCCCTCAGTTTGTTCTTTATAGTTAAGAGTCCCTTATGGTTTGCCTCCTTTCTGTTTTTATCTTATTTTTCCTTCCCTTCCCCTATCTTTATGTTTTGTTTCTTAAATTACACATATGAGTGAAATCATATGGAATTTGTCTTTCTCTGACTATCTCACTTAGCATAATATACTCTAGTTTCATCCATGTCATTGCAAATGGCAAGATTTCATTCTTTTTGATATATATATCAAAAGGAATATTTCATTCTCTTTGGTATATATATCAAAAAGAATATATATATCTCAAATATATATATATAAAATATATCAAATATTGTGATACATGTATCACATCTTACTTATCCATTCATCAGTCAGTGGACATTTGGGTTCTTTACATATTTTGCCTATTGTTGGTAATGCTGCTCTCAACATTAGGGTACATGTGCCCCTTTGAATCAGCATTTTTGTATCCTTTGGATAAATATCTAGTAATGCAATTGTTGGATCATAGGGTAGTTCTATTTTTAACTTTTGAGGAACCTCCGTACTATTTTCCAGAGCGGCTGCACCATTTTGCATTCCCACTAACACTGTAAGAGGGTTCCCTTTTCTCCACATCCTCGCCAACATCTGTTTCCTAACATTAGTTTAGTCATTCTGACCGGTGTGGGGTGGTATCTCACTGTGGTTTTGATTTCTATTTCCCTGATGTTGAGTGATGCCAAGCATTTTTTCATATGTCTGTTAGCCATTTGTATGTCTTCTTTAGAGAAATGTCTGTTCATGTCTTCTGCCCATTTCTTGACTAGATTATTTGTTTTTAGGTGTTGAGTTTGATAAATTCTTTATAGATTCTGAATATTAGCTCTTTATGCTAAATGTTATTTGCAAATATATTCTCTCATTTAATTGGTTGCCTTTTAGTTTTGTTGATTGTTTCCTTTACTGTCCAGAAACTTCTTATCTTGAAGTCCCAGTAGTTCACGTTTGCTTTTGTTTCCCTTGCCTGTGGTAACGTGTCTAGAAAGAAGTTGCTATGGTTGAGATCAAAGAGGTTTCTTCAGTAGAACTCTTCTGTAGCACTTCTATAGTATTCTTCTCTAGGATTTTGATGCATTCCTGTTTCACATTTAGGTCTTTCATCCATTTTGAATTTATTTTGGTGTATGGTGTAAGAAAGTGGTCCAATTGCAGCCTTCTACATATGGCTGTCCAATTCTACCAACACCATTTGTTGAAGAGACTGTCTTTCTGCCATTGGATTTTGTCAAAGATTAGTTGACCATATAGTTGTGGGTCCATTTGTGAGTTCTCTCTTCTGTTCCATTGATCTGTGAATCTGTTTTTGTGCCAGTACCATACTGTCTTGTTGATTACAGATTTAGTACAGCGTGAAGTTATTTCAGGTATGATTTTAAACATCTTTTTTTTCAGAGCAGGCTTTTAGATTTTCCCAATTTCTCAAAGCATCCTGTTGTCTCTTGTACTCTAGTATATCTCAGTTTGATTATATACTGATTTGCATAAGTCCATGACAAGAAATATCTACTTTGATTGCCATAGTATACTTAGCTCCCAAAACAGGTTGTCAATAAAAAATTATTGAGTAAGTTTATTTAATGTGTTCATTAAGTAGAAAAGAAAAAAGTTTATAGTGACCTATACCAGAATGATAACAAAGAAATGGTAAGATTCTTTATATATTTTAAAGGTAGAACTGAGAAGTTATCCTTATAGATGGTTTTGGATATGAGGGAAAGAGAAGAATTATGGATATATCAAAATATTTGGTCTGAACAATTGGAAAAATGGAGTTGTAATTAAGTGAGATGTTGAAACCTATGGAAGGTGTGTGTGTGCACATGTATGTGTGTAAACATAAATCCCCTTGAATACATAAAATTTGGCCTTTTAGATACTCGTCATGAAGCTGTTAAATACAGAGTTAGATCTCACATTTGGGATTTGGAGAAAGTTGAAAATATAAATTTAGGGGTTTCATACTTAGATGTTTCCTAAAGCTATAAGGCCTTAGGAGAACACCAAGAAATTACAAAATTGAGATTACAAAATGAGATTACATAATTACAAAAATGAGAAAAGAAAAGGAATAGGGATCAAGTTCTGGATAACCAAAGAGCGTGAACCACATTATAAGGGGACTTTTCTGTAAAGAAAAGGAGAGATATTTTGTAGAAGTTATATGGAAATGTGAACTCAAGAGAGGGATTTTTTTAAAAGCTGGATGTAATAGCAGGGTGTTTGAAAATGGAATGCCTTCTTTACCCACCTGCAATGGAAAATTTTATTGACTGCATTTAATTATGCATCTGATTTTCTTAATTTTCACCTCATTAATATATTTTTGAAATAGTAGTATTGACAGTAGAAATTTCATATAGATTTTTTTCTTTCTTTGTACTCATTGCTTCCTGTGCGGATGGCTTTGTTAATTTTCATAGAGTATTGTGTGGCTACTGAAATTTTTGATATGTGTTGTAAAGAAAAAAAAAAGACAAGAGGATTTTTATTTCTACTTGGAAGGTATTTTTAACATTGCATTGATAATTTTATAGACTTCTATACTTTAAATTTATATATTTTTTCCAGTTTATCCACAGTGTTTCTTTGCAAACTATTTACTTGATATTGATGGTGTTATTGCTTTAATGGGGAAAAAACATGTCATAGTAGCCATGGTAACTGTTAATTTGTGAAGAATGTTTGCAACTCAATTTCAGTGTTCAACCTGAATATTGTTGATATATTTCATTTTATTTTACCTTTTAAAAACACTAAATCAGAATTTTAATGTGTATTTAGAATTATAGTAAATCTAACATGTAAAAGTAGACTTATGTAGTTGTGTTCTATTGGTGACTCAAATATCATTACTGGTAGTATCAGTAATGAAATTTTCTAAAATGATAACATTTGTTTTATTTTGAATAAGGCATGATACAGTTCTCCCATGTTTTACACTGTAGTTGCACTTAGGAAAATTAATTGATCTAAAAATAGTTTGCATATAATACCCGATCTATTAAAGCTATGCAAAAATCTATTTTGTGTTATATGTAAAATGTACTTAGGTTCTAGTCTCAGATAAATAAAAACACATTATTCAAACTATGTTAATTTCTGAAAGGATTTTTTTTTTTTTCCTGTGTAGAACTGGTTGTAGAATATCTAACACTGCTGAGTACTCTACACTTAACTACAGTTGTGAACCCCAGTCACTGTGTCAACAGCCTTTACAAATTTCCAAAATGTGCCTTTAATATGAACCCCTCCCAAATCAAAGCACTAACTCATTCTTTGTCCTCTACTATCAATTCTCTGCACATAATCCTAAGTAATCATGTAAAATGGCAATTCTCATTATATTGACAGTCTACCTAAAATATGTTAAAGTTCTCCAATTCTTAAGATAAAGATCTGGGGTGCCTGAGTGGCTCAGTGGGTTAAGCCTCTGCCTTCAGCTCGGGTCATGATCTCAGTGTCCTGGGATTGAGCCCTGCATCGGGCTTCTGCTCAGCAGGGAGACTGCTTCCCCCTCTCTCTCTCTGCCTGCCTCTCTGCCTACTTGTGATCTGTCTGTCAAATAAATAAATAAAAATCTTTTACAAAAAGATAAAGATCTAACTCTTCAAGACTATGAACTGGACTCTGTAGGCTTTCATGCTTATTCTCCCTCGCTATATTTGCCCTATTTCAAAATTTTATATTTTCCCAGCATATTTCTACCACAGAGACTTTGCACATGCTTTTTTTTCCCCCTGCTTGGAATTCCCTCTGTTCCTCTTTTCATGTAGTAAACTCCTGCTTATCTTTGTTTTTGGTTTAGTTATTATTTGCCTGGGGAAAGCTTTATAAACTCAAGTGATTTGGTAATCTAATTTATATCCTCTCATAATTCCATGCTTCTTTTCTTTACAGCACTGTTCAATTTGTTATGTCTTTGTATGAGGCACTGATTTCTATTTCACATCAAGCTTGCCATGAATGTCTGTCTGTCTTTATTCAGGTCTTGCCATACTTTCCGTACACATTATCATTTCTTAATAGAAATTAATAAGTTTTAAAACTAATAAAGAAAAAATCTTATAATTAGAACTGAGTCATAAAAGAAGCCAACAAGTTTTGTCAGGAAAAGAAGGTCATTTTAGATGCAGAGAAGATGACGTGAAGGCATGGAAATAAAGACATTTTGGCACCAGCACAGATGATGCAATATAGCCAGAATGCTCATGAAGGGATTTAAGGATTGAAAATGTTTACAGAGTTCATAATAAGAAACCAATCATGACTTTCAGGCAGCGTAACAATAAGATTGTACTAGAAGTCTGAAGGACTACTGCCTATAATAAATGAATCGAAACATGGCATGTCTAGATACGGAGAAATAATTTGCTTCTTGATTAAAATAGTCCAGGAAAGTAAATTGGGGCTGGGCTAAAGGAATTTCTACCAATCTCTCTTTGGGTGGTGTAGCTCTTAGGATGGTTTTCTACAAGTTTGAATTGTACTTTCAGTTCTTCTCCTTTTAGGTCTTGTAAGAGACAAATGCTTACATTCTTTAGAAAAAGATCACATAAGTGGACTATTTTATTATTGAATTATAAACTCAATTTTGAGTTTCATATTTATATGAAAAACTTCTAATGGGATCCTAACTGACACAAAAGAAAAGCAATCAAATTATCTTTAACTGAAGCATATAAACTGGAAATGAAGGCTACACCACAGGATCTTGTTCCATGCAGCATATAAAAAAGGTATTTAAGAGGAAATTAAATTGAAGTATATTCAGTATAATGTTAATTGATATAGAAAATGTCAATTCAAGTTGCTCATAATAGTTAGAGATGAGCAAATGATTCAAAGTAATTTGGGCTGTGATGATATTGATCACTCAGATTTTTTTTTTCACTCCAATTCACTTTATACTGTGTCCTTGGGAATGCAGTAAAATAATAATAATAAAAAAGTAATTTAAAACATACCTAATCAAGCCTTTATTTTAGATGTCCTGGATTTCTTTTTGACCTTATTAGAAGGAAATACACTTATCATAACCTTTGCAAAGTTTATAGAGCTACTACTGTCAATTCTGCAAAAATAGGTAATGGTTTTTTACACACTAATCCACATTTAATTTTTTTTGTGCTTGTCCTTGATGAAAATCATAACATGTAATGCCAAAAATAAATAAAAAGAAAGGCATACATTACATAAATATTTATTGTATATTAAATCTAAATTATAGCCATCAAGGTTCACCTGAATGCTAACATACTCATTTGGTTCAGTATTTTTTATTGAAGCCCAACATAATATTCAAGGTGCTGACAAAAATAGACAAAACAATAGCTAGTAGAAATGAAAACAAGGGTGTTTAAGTCAAGGTAAAGGGGAAAAGCAATGATTAGATTGCCTGACTCTTCAAAAATTATAACAGCTGATCCATGATAGTGGCATGTAAAATGAATGAGGGAAAAAAACAAAGTATGTTGTTAAAAGTTTGACACTCTTGACCACTGCAGCACAGCAAACTAATGTACCCAGGGAGGAGTTCCAAGAAGGAGAAGTTTATGCAAAGTGGTGAGATTCAAAGTGCTGAACTTTTTTATACAGTGTTTGAAGTAAGAAGCAAAGTATGAAAAGTTTTGAAGTAAATAAAATAGCCAGATTTACATATTAAAATGCCAATTAGAGAATTTCCTAGAAGGAAGGCATGCCTGATTCCAGACAGGCTATTATAATAAGCTGTATAGGAGGTAGTAGACCTGGAGTGGAACAGTAGCTGTCAAAATAGAGAAAAACCATGAATTTAGAGCATATAGCTCTTAGAAACTACATGAATTGGTATTCAAGTTGAAGTGAGTGGGAGGGAGAAGGAAATCATGGATGAAACCCAGAATTCTATTAGGTAAATGATGCCATCTAAAAAAGAGGGAATACAAGGCCAACAATTGGGAATAGGAGAATAAAGGTGGTAAGTTCAGTTTGGGATGGGCTAGTTGTGTTCTATACGTACATTCATAGTGAAATGTTAAGTTTTATGTGTGGTCAGAAGCTTGGAGGACTGTCTAGGGTAGAAATACATAATCGGAAGTTATCAGCCCACAGACACTAATAGAAGTGGGTGTAGTTTGCTCAACAGAGTGTGTGCATGAGAAGAGGATTAGGGACATGGTTCTTGTAGCACCAGCATTTAGGAAAAGGGCAGAAGGAAACATTCTGTGAAGAAAACAAAGAATTCCTGAACCTTAACTGTCAAATGAGGAAATTAGAGTATTGTGGTAGCGAAGTCAGTACTGAAGCAGATAGTGTGTTCAGTAGATGCAAATGCTGCTGAAATATCAAGAGTAAAAGAAACCATAAAATTAGGTCACTGCTTTTTGTTATAAAAGAAGTCTTATATAAGTGATACAGAGAAAAATTAATGGGTGAAGGGGTAGGACATGAAGACTAGTGAACAGTGATTTTACCAAAATGTTCAATAAATTTGGCCTTAAGGAGAAGCTGTATAATACGGCATGACAAAGCAAACATGATTTGGAGCCAAGGGACTGTAGTATTTTGTTGCTGCTGTTCTGGAAATGACTGGATACTAATGGGGAGGAGCAAGAAGAGACTGGCTGGTTAAAAATGCAAGGGGCAGTTAGGGAAACTAAAGGAGTTTAGCAAGAAAACCAAGGGGATGGGATGCAAGGCACAGAGAAAGGGACTTGGATTGCATGAGGGGAAGGGAAAAACACTTCCCTGGAGAAAAGATTGGTCAATCCTAGTGTGCTGAAAGTCTTATGAAAAGTAACTTGTCATTAACAGAGAGTGAGGGGTATGACCAAGGCCTTAAAGTTCCCCATAGCCTGACCAAACTTTATATATTCTTATTCCTTGATGATTTACTTTAGAAACTTTACCTTGTAAATTCTCTGTCCCTTTGAGATGTAAATCTCCTCCCAGCTTCTTGCCAGTTTTACTACTCCTTTTCAGAAACTCCAGAAAAGGAGTTTTACTACTCCTTTTCAGAAACATCTTCCCTTGGAGATGTAATCATCTAAGAAGATATCACCCCCATCTCCTGGTTTCTGTGGCAGAGGGGGAGCCTAACTTCTACTTCCAGCCAATCAGTGAACTCAGGTGGCCCAATTACATGGGCTAATATCACCCCTAAGGGCCTCTAGTGCTCTTCCACTAGGTCACCCCATGCTTCCAAACCCTACTGCCTTTTGTTTCAGTGGAGTTAAATGCATTTTCTCCTCTCCTGCAGTAGTTTTAAGTAAATACGTCTACTGTGCTTGTTTAATGCTCTCAGGAAGTTTTTCTTTGACAGTTTCCTGAGGAAATCCAAAAATATAGTCAAGGAAACCATTTGAAACTGCCTGTGTAGAAAATAAGAAAAAAACTTTTCTGGGGAAAAAAAAAGAGAACTGGGCAGTGATGAAATTAGTTGGAATTACACAAATATACAATGGAGCTCTATGGTCTTATAGCATATCAAACAACAAACACTACAAACAGCATTACAATGTCTACTCCCAGTAATGAAAGAGTCAGGCAGCTGGATTTACTCAGGATGGGTATCTTGTCTTATAAGGGAGAAGAAATGAAACTAGTAAATGGATTTGAAGGTATTGGCAGGAGAATGGTTGAAGTAATGGACTCTGGAAACTGTTGAAGGAATAAATGAAGATAGGAGGCTTATGTTAATGAGGGAGAAATCAGAGCAACAAAGTGAATATGGGATCTTTGAATCATAGTAATTGCTGCCATTGGAATGACTGAGTAACAATGCTGGAGAGAGAGAAGGTGGGCCCCTCCTAAGTCTAAAATCTTATGATTTTATTATCTTACTTCTACTTGTTATTTCCAAAGTCCTTCGTGTCCCCTTAAACATCTTTATGTTGTTTAGCTCTGCTTTTTTTTGTTTTTGATAACTAGGAAGTGTGTCCCATGACTCAAGTCCTTTATCCCTAATCAGTCAACTTTGCTTTTCGAAGCTTCAATTGCTGTCCTAATCCTTTAACAGAAAGTGTCATTTTGTACAAGTTTAGTCCTATCACTTGTACTCAGCACATTACTGTCTTTCAGTCACAATTTTCTCTTATATCTATTTAGACTAAAAATATTCTAGCATTTTGACTCTTGCTGGGATTTATCTAAATCTCTGCCTGATTTTTTTTTCTTCTCGTAATGTTGCGGTACTTTAAGTTGACATTGATTTGTATTTTTGATAAGCTCAATTAATTTTGATGGTACTGTTATTATTATTGTTGTGTATATTTTGTTCCTTTCTTTGTTATCTTTGATGTAGTGGCCATTGGTGGTGGGGAGAAATTAATATCTGAAATCTGATAAATTAGAAGAACTCAAGTTGTCAACAAGTGATATTGTTACAATACTTCAGTAAAAATCTGCCATCTTTGCTCATATAGAATAAAGGTGGGGGGTGGGAGAGGGCAGCCATGGGGCTGCTCTGAGAAGTCTTAGTGAATTTCACAGCAAAGATTGACTTTGTTGTTGGGGCAGTGACAGTTTCCTATTAGCAGAATTTGCAAGCCCAGATATGTGGGGAAGTCCCCACCTAAGGCTAAGAAATAAACACTATCCCATGATCAGCTCACACATGCAAATGTCATGTCTGATGGAAGAGTTAAAGCACAGGAAAGTAGAACATCCAGGCAAGGAAGAATTTTTAAACCTAAGCCTTCTCAGAATAACCAGTTCAGTCAAAATTCCCCCAGCAGTTGGGGCCAGTTATGTAATTTGCAGGGCTTAGTGCAAAATAAAAATGGACTCCTTCTTAAGAATTCAGGGTAAAAAATGGCATGAATGCTACTGAAAGGTTGAACTCTTTCTGCAGTCTCTAAACTTGCCATGTTTGTTTTTTGTTGTTGTTGTTTTGTTTTGTTTTGTTTTTGCCAAATGTTGTTTGAAGTAAGGGAAAAAAGTAAAATTATGCTTTATTAGCATGATATTTACTATTCATGTTTGTATTGTGTATTTCCAGCTTTGATTGCAAATGTAAGAGCATTTAACTTGTGTGTGGAATCACTGAAATTACACAATTTGTACTTCTTAGCTCATATATGCATATGTATTTCATCGTTTCCAAAGCAATGGAAATGCAACGCAAAACTAATCCAACTGCCTTTCACTTTTTGATACCACCAATGCTCTACCTTCAGCTTACTGATGAATATGGAAAGACTTAAAGTGTTGCCTTATCTTTGCTGTTCCTTCTCTGTCATCATGGTCAGTGTAAGTGGTTAGTTGATGCCAGGACATAAGTAAGAGAGTTTGTGATATGGTTTCTTGGTCATTCACGTGTCTGAGAACACTGTTGCTTTTTTTGACACTTCATACAAGTTCTAGTTCAAACAGACATGGCCTTTCAGAGTATAGGTCTGCTAGCACTCATCTCTCCTGCTTGCACAGAAATAGACCTATTTCTCTTATCTTGCACTCACCTTGAGTCTCGCTAAACTCCCATGCATTGTCGTTCCTTAGGAAAATGACATTAGGTATCCCAAACACTTAGTTGAACAGGATGGCAAAGAATGGTGGAAGCCATGCATGTTGTGCTTACATCATCCACAAACTTACATGTTCCATTGTGACTTTAGACTTCACTTAGAGAATGGAAGTTGCAAGATGAAATCATTCAGAATTCTGGCACAGTGATACCAGAGGATCAAATCACAGACTTTTCTGAGCATTGGGTCCCATGCTTGCCCATAACGCCCACTTTAATAGAAGCAGAGGATAAAAGGCTGCCTAAAGAGTGCAGACAAGTTTCCCTATTAGAGGTGGCCAGTGAGCAGAAGTGCATTCCTTGTGTCTTCTTGCTTTTGCCCTAGGGAAACCTTCCCAGGATTTGTGTTCCTACTTGGGCATCCAGCTCTCTGAGCATAAGAAAGGGAATTGGATGGAAGAAGGGCTTCTTCAGCGGAAGGAGTGCAAGATAAGAGAACACACTGGAATGAGATATATGTAACTTTATATTCTGCTTCCAGTGTTGAGAGCTGGATCCCTCTGTTGTGGGCAAACAGACAGTCCTAAATAAAACAGAGGATCTTTGGCACTCCCATCTTCACCTATGCCCAAGCACACCAGGGAAGGCATGATAAAGAGCTATTGGGGTTGGTCCTTCTTGTACCTGGCTCTTCCCCCATAGGAAGAAGAAATCCATTTGATACTAGCCAAGAGAGGAAGGTGAGAGCCAAACTCAGGCCAACATTTCAGATGTAAGAACTTTGTCATCAGCAACTACTCCTTATATTTCTCACACCGTGTTCTTTCCTGGTGTGATGGTCTTTTACCAAGTGCCCATGGGCCTTATTCTGGCAGCTCTTTGGTGCCCTGTATCCTGGACTCCATGATTTTACCTAGCCTGGATCCTTTTCATTTTCTAGGTCATGACTCCTCTGAGATGTGCCGACATAAAGGAACTCACTTCTCCTTTATTGTCTTTATTTTTCCTACATCAGTACAGTTGTTCAGCCATATCCACAATCCAGACTGAGAACTTTCTCCAGTGATCATTTGTGGGTAATCATTCTCCCACTCATCCTCAGCCTTATGCCACCATCTATTTGCTTTCTTTCTGTCAATCTGCTTTTTTTTAGACAATTTTTCAGTTTTTAGGTATGATTAATAATACTGCTACAAATACTGTGCACATGCATTGTGTGAAAATGTTTTAATTGCTCTTGAGTAAATTCCTAAGAGTGGAACTGTTGTGTCGAGAGGTGATTTTAAATAAAAGTTTTTCAGAAATTGCCAAACTATTTTCCAAAATGTACCATTTTACATCCTCACCAGCAATGTATAATAATTCCATGTTCTCTACATCTTTGCCAAAGCATGTTACTCTCTCTATCTCTCTAATTTTAGCCTTTTAGTAGGCATATAGTGGTTTCTCCTTGGGGATTTAGTTTGTATTTCCCCAATTAATAATGTTGAATATCTTCTGATGTGATATTCATGTGTCTTCTTTGATTAAATGTCTATTCAAATCTTGACCCATTTTTATTTATTTATTTATTTATTTATTTAAAGATTTTACTTATTTATTTGACAGACAGAGATCACAAGTAGGCAGAGAGGCAGGCAGAGAGGGGGAAGCAGGATCCCAGCTGAGCAGAGAGCCCGACATAGGGCTCAATCCCAGAACCCTGAGATCATGACCTGAGCCGAAGGCAGAGGCTTAACCCACTGAGCCACCCAGGCTCCCCTCTTTACCCATTTTTAAACTGTGATGTTGTTTTCAGGTAATTATTGTGTTGTAGAGTTCTTTAAACATTATGTCAAAAAATGGGCAGAAGACATGAACAGACACTTCTCCAAAGAAGACATACAAATAGTTAACAGACACATGAAAAAGTGTTCATCATCACTAGCCATCAGGGACATTCAAATCAAAACCACGTTGAAATACCCCCTTACACCAGTTAGAATGGCCAAAATCAACAAGACAGTAAACAACATGTGTTGGAGAGGATGTGGAGAAAAGGGAACCCTCTTACGCTGTTGGGGAAATGCAAGTTGCTGCAGCCACTTTGGAAAACAGTGTGAATATTCCTTAAGAAATTAAAAATAGAACTTCCCTATGACCCTGCAATTGCACTCCTGGGTATTTACCCCAAAGATACAGGTGTGGTGAAAAGAAGGGCCATCTGTACCCCAATGTTCATAGCAGCAATGGCCACAGTCATCAAACTGTGGAAAGAACCAAGATGCCCTTCAACAGACAAATGGATAAAGAAGATATGGTCCATATATACAATGGAGTATTATGCATCCATCAGAAAGGATAGATATCCAACTTTTGTATCAACATGGATGGGACTGGAAGAAATTATGCTGAGTGAAATAAGTCAAGCAGAGAGAGTCAAATATATGGTTTCACTTATTTGTGGAGCATAAGGAATAACACGGAGGACAGGAGGAGATGGAGCAGAGTAGTGAGTTGGGGGAAATTGGAGGGGGAGACGAACCAGGAGAGACTGTGGACTCTAAGAAACAACTGAAGTGTTTGAAGGGGCAGGGTGTGGGAGGTTGGGTGAGCCTGGGGGTGGATATTATGGAGGGCACTTATTGCATGGAGCACTGGGTGTGGTACATAAACAATGAATTCTGGAACACTGAAAAGAAATAAAAAAAAATAAAAATTAAAAAAAAACATTCTGGCAAATCTTTTGTCAGGTATATGATCTGCAAAGATTTTTCCCACTGTGGCTTGTGTTTTCATTTTCTTAATAGGGGTTTTGAAATATTTTTTTATTTTGATAAAATCCAAATCTGTCGTGTTTTTTTTTATCTTATGGAACATACTTTTGATGTCACATGTAACACTTTTTAGACTAATGCAAGTCCCCCAAATTTTCCCTTGTATTTTCTACAGGTTTTAGGTCTCTAGTCTATTGTTTCTGTATGGTGTGAGGTAAGGGTCTAAATCTATTCTCTTTTAATGTGCCCAAGCAAAATTTGTTGAAAAGATTATATGAAATCATTTTGGTACATTTATTGAAAATGAATATGTGCTAGGTTTGATTTCTGGACTCTCAATTCTATTACACTGATATTATGTATATCTTTATGCAAGTACCACATACTATCTTAATTCCTGTAGTTTTGTAGTAAGTTTGGAAATCAGAAAGTATAAGTCCTCTTTTTTCCTATTTTATAAGTTTTTTTTTTGCTATTCTAGGTATTACATATTTCTATATAAATGTTAGCATCAGCTTGGCAATTTTAAATAATTTTAAATTTTAAATAAAAGTCTGCTGAATATTTGAAGGGAAAGCAATAAATTGATAAATAAATTTGAGAATTACCATATTGACAATACTGTGTCTTTCAATTCATGAGCACAGAATGTTTCTCCATTCATTATATGTTCTTTAATTTTAATTAGCAGTATTTTATAATTCTGAATATGACTTGCAATTATTTTGTTAAATTTATGCCTAAGTTTTTTTGTTTTTGTTTTTGTTTTTCTTTTTGAAGTCACTGTGAATGAAATTGTTTTCTTCAGTTTCTTTTTTCGTTTCTTGTTACTAAGGTATAAAAATATAAATGATACTGAGTTTGAATCCTGAGACCTTACTAACTTGTTTATTAGTACAAATAGTTCTTTTCTGGATTCCTTGGTGACATTTCCTACATACATTTCAAGCCATCTATGAATAAAGACAGTTTTGCTTCTGTTATCTTCAGCTATCTCTTCATTTATTTATTTCTGCCTTATAGCACAGGGTAAAGTCTCAAGACAGTGTTGAGTAGAAGTGGAGAAAGTAGATATTCGTATCTTGTTTTCAGTCTTAAGAGGAAAGCATTTGATTTTTCAACATTGCAGATATCGTAGGCTGTGAGGATTTTGTAAATGGCCTTTATCAGACTGAGGGAATTCCCTTCTTTTCCTAGTTTGCCGAACGTTTTTTAAATCATGAATGGATGTCAGTCTTTGTCAATCCCGCCCCCCCTGCATTTATTGAGATTATGATGGCATTTTGATTTCTGACTCCTTCCAGTTAGTATGGTTATTATATTTATTGATTCTCAGATTGTAAAACAACAATATATTCCTTGGATAAGTTCCACTTAGTCTTGACATATAATCATTTTCTATATGGTGCCAGATTTTGTTTGTAACTATTATATTAATATTTATGTGCCAATGTTAATGGGGACTATTGACCTTAAATTGTATTTTATGTTGTCTTTTCCCTCTTGTGTTTATAGATGACATTAGTCTTATTGGTGCTTACCAGCCAAATTTTCCAGAACACCAATAGTCAAACAACAGACATTATGGGTCAATAGGGGACATCTTAGTAAGAGGATGTTAGCAGGTGCTTAATGTAGGATTTGTGGTTGTGTTAGATGATTTGGGAAAGGGTTTAATAAATTAGATTACTTTAGGAAGTGTTAATAATTAAGCAATGTCTAAAATATACTACACCAAGTGAGTTAAGTATGCAAGAAAATTATTGCTGTAGAGGTGCAGGCTTTTGTAGTTAGGGACAGAGACTGAACTCATCTCCACTAAAGCAAAAGGCAGGAGAGGTTTTTAATGCTGGTGTGGTCTAATGGGAAAGTGCTAGCCAGCATTAGGCAGGTGATTGGTCAAAGTAATTAGGCCATCTATGTTTGTTGGTTGGTGTTTGTTGAGGAGTTAGGTTCCCACCCTACCATAGACTAGGAGCTATCTTTGTTGATGATTATATTTTGAAAAAGATGGCTGCCTGGTCTTTAAGAAAGACATTCCTGGCTTGTAAAGCTGGCAAGAGACTGGGAGAAGGTTTATATCTTAAAGGAGCAAAGAAAGAATTTACAATTAAAAGCTTTCTAAAGTAAATCCTCTGAGAGAAGTGAGTCAGGGTCCTGTTGTCAGGAAGGAAGCAACTAAAGTTAAGTCAAGCTGAAGGGAACATAAAGGCCTTCTTGATTAGTACCTTGATAATTGTTTTCTAGGAGGATTGGAAAAACAGAGCAAGGCTAAAAGTGTAACTGAAAAAGAAGTAGCAGTCACTTGTGGTAGCCTGGAAAGGGGGCTGTTTTGTCTCTCTGGTTGCTTTCACAGTATTGGTTGTTTGTGCTCAGAAGTGATTACAGAGATATTTTTTTTCTTCTTTCTTTCCATCAGGATCATAGAGTAATTTCATCTGATACTGTGAGTTTGTGAAATTATTTATGTTCATCAGAACACTATAGCCTAACAGTTAATGCTGTGTCAGCTATTGAGTTGACAGCTGTCAGAGCGGTTTATTGCTGTCTGTACCTTGATATTTTTGTGTTTACTTTTATTTTTGGAAGGAAGAGAGGCATGTTTTTTGTAGTTGTGTGAAAAGAATATATTTTTCATTTTTTCTATGTTTTGTATAGATTATCTGTCAGCAGAAGGTGTTTTTAATCTCTGCTATTAAAACCTATAAGACTAAGTTTTGACGAATCTCCCCTTTTAAGAATTGTATGGTTTAGAGTGAATTGATTGACAATTTTTCTATTTTTTATTTCTATGCTTAATATTTTCTCATTTGCTGACTTCTTTGAATAGCTTTTATAATTTAACATTATCATCAATGGTGCACGTTTTCCTAGAAAACAGTAATATAGTAATTGGAAAAAAATTATAATGATAGTTAAAATCCTTTCATCGTTTCAAATGATGTGATAATATGTTTCACTCCTTTTTACTTAATTATGTTAGTAACATATATTTTTAATAAATAAACTAAACCCTACATAGGAAATTTCTTAATATTTTTATCATTCTATCATTTAGGGAATTGAGAGATACAACTCAATGAGTGATCACATACAGTCATTTTTCTATAAAATATTAAGATAATACTATCTTGTTAAGGAAAAAGAAGGTATATGCTGCATTTGTTTTTGTGGGTTCGAATATATGATGTCTTTTAGATAATGGTTCTGGCAATCAATGTATTTATACACTTAAGTCCGATAAACATTTCTGTCCTAACTAGGATTTCTTAATCTCTGATTATAATCCTAAAGTTTATCATTTCCTTTAGCAGTAATTATGATACAAGTGAATATAAAATCAGCCTCAGTTCTCATTTTTTTAGTATGTCCCCTCTTCTCATGACTTTAAAATCAAATGCAGCCAGCCAAACCTCCTTAACTCCAGGCCATGAATAAATAGTTTCTCAGTATGTCCATTTGGATATCTGATAAACATCTGAAACTTAATATGTGTATTAATGTAATAGATGCCTGATTTTCATTACCCTCAATCTTTACCTACTCTAAATTTCTCTAGGTAAATAGGAGTCCCAGTCTTCCAGTCACTTTGGCAAAAAATTGGATCATCCTTTATACCATCTTTTTAAAAAAAATTTTATTTATTTATTTGACAGACAGAGATCACAAGTAAGCAGAGAAGCAGGCAGAGAGGGGGGAAGCAGGCTCCCCGCTGAGCAAAGAGCCCGTCGTGGGGCTCGATCCCAGGACCCTGAAACCACGACCTGAGCCAAAGGCAGAGACTTCAACCCACTGGACCACCCAGGTGCCACTATACTATCTTTTGATCCCTTTCCCTTGCTAATTAGTCATCACTTCCCAAATGGCTTTATCTTCAGATTATATCCAGAATTTAACCAAAGCTCACTGCTACCACTATGCTTAAGGCACCATCTCCTCTTCTCCCTGACCAGTAAAGCCTCCCAATGGTCCAGTTGTATTCTGTCTCTCTCTTTGGCACTCTGACAATGGAGCAGCCAGTATAGGCCGCATCTCATTACATTTCTGTTTAAGCTTTCCAGTGGTTGCCAGTTTCCCTCAGTATAAAAGCCAAAATCAGAAGGCCTCACTTGATATGGATCTGGATAACATTACCTTTTGGATCTCATCTTCAACTCTGCTTTCTCCCACTCATTCTGGTCTGGCCCTGCTGTTGTTCTTGCTATGATTATACTCCTGGCTGAAGAGCTTTTTCCACCCTGCTCTTCTTACCCAGATTTCTCCTCCAAGATACCCTTAAGTCTTGCTCCTTCACTCATTTAAGTCTTCACTAAATGTTACGTTCTCAGTGACATCTTCCCTGGGAACCTTATTTAAAGTTCAATTCCTTCCCAGATACTGGACTCTCCATCAATTCTCCTTGCTTTATTTCCTTCAAAATATTTGTTGCCTTCTAAAAGTTTGTAAAATTTAAGAATTTGATTTGTCTTTCTTCTTCCACTAGAATTAAGTTCCATGAAGGGAGGAACTTTGACTTTTTTTTTTACATGGCTGAATCACCATCCCAACAACAGATCTCAGTGCATAATACCTAGTATAGGTAGATATATAAAAGGGGTTATGTATGATTCTTAAAAAACTCTGCAGAATATTCTTTAGGTAGGTTCTATTAATCTGGACAAAAAAAATCCACTAGATATCATTCTGTCCTTCTGGATAGGATAATTTGTGCCCCAATGAAAAACAATCCAAGAATCTCAGTGGTTTACAACTATCATGGTTGAATTCAAGCTTTTTTTTTTTTATAATTTTTTTTAAATTCATTTATTTGTCAGAGAGACAGGGAGAGAGAGAGAGCGAGCACAGGCAGACAGAGTGGCAGGCAGAGGCAGAGGGAGAAGCAGGCTCCCTGCCGAGCAAGGAGCCCGATGTGGGACTTGATCCCAGGATGCTGGGATCATGACCTGAGCTGAAGGCAGCCGCTTAACCAACTGAGCCACCCAGGCATCCCGAATTCAAGCTTTTGATCACATGTCCATAATGAGTCAGTATGGTTCCATCCATATCACCTTCATCTAGGATGCTAATCAGTCTTTCTTTTCCCCCCAAGAATTTTGCCCTTCTTAGTGGAAGAGAGAAAAGAAACCATGGCTAACTATGTGCTAACTCCTTGAAAGCATCACTTTTTTATATTTATATAAATCACTTTTTTGTTTATATTTCAATGGCAAAGCAAGTCATATCAATCCTGAGGTCCTCAAGGGAGGGAAGTATAATTCTCTCACAGGACAAAGTAGAAGTAATTATGAACTATCATATTATGGCTTACAATAGTATATTTAAGTCATAATGAAAAGAACCTATTTACATTATTTGTTTTAAACAATTTAGTTATTATTTTTCTTATAGTTTCTAAATTTTGAGTACTCATTTCTTTCTTTTGCAGTATTTGGGTATATGAAATATAGTCTTCATGCTTTCATCTTCTCTATTGTTTTGATAGAAATATTTTCTCGATAGAAATATTTTCTCTAAGTGACAAATAAAGAATACTCTTTTTTTAAAAAGATTTTATTCATTCATTTGAGAGACAGAGATCACAAGTAGATGGAGAGGCAGGCAGAGAGAGAGGAGGAAGCAGGCTCCCTGTCGAGCAGAGAGCCCGACGCAGGGCTCGATCCCAGGAACCCGAGACCACGACCCAAGCCGAAGGCAGAGGCTTTAAAACCCACTGAGCCACCCAGGTGCCCCAAATAAAGAATATTCTTTTTGGGGTACAGATTTTAACTCACTATTATCATCTTTAATCCTTCCTTTATGAATGAAAAAACTATATAGTTGTCCATTTGGGCTACTTTAAAAAAAAAACCCACAGACTACGTGACTTATAGATAGCAGAAATATATTTCTCACTGTTCTGGATGCTGAGCAGTCCAAGATCAGGGTGCTGGCAGATTCAGTATGTCATTCATAGATTACTTTCTTTTCACTGTGTTCTCTCATGGCAGAAGTGGGGAGGGAGCTCTTTCAGGACTCTTTTGTAAGAGCACTAATACCCTTCATGAGGGCTTCACTCTCAGGACCTAATCAAGCCCCAAAGTCTCCACCTCCTAATACCATCATATTGGGTTTAGGGTTCCAATATGAGTGTGGGTGTGAGAGGGACACAATACACAGCATTCCACTCCAACCCCCCAAAATTCATGTCTTCATATCCTTCTCTCATGCAAAATACGTTCATTCCATCCCAATAGCTACAAAAGTCTTAACATTTTCCAGAATCAACAAAAGTCTAAGTTCAAAGTATCATTTAATTATCATCTAAATCGGTTATGGGTGAAACTGAAGGTATATTTCATTCTGAGGCAAACTACTCTCCTCTAACTGTGTTCCTGTGAAATCAAACATGGTATGTATTTCCAAAATACAATGACAGGGACAGGTATGGGATAAATATTCTCATTCCAAAAGGTAGAGATAGAAAAGAGTAACAGGTCATCAACAAGTCTAAAACTAGTTGGCTCCACCCCTGTGATCTAATTTTTTTCCCAAAGGCCACACCTCCTAACACCACCAACTTGAGGTTTAGGTTTTCAATATATGAATTCTGGTGGGACAAAAATATTGAGTCCATAACAATAATTATTAGAAAGATTTTTGCTATTCCAACAGTCTAGCTATGATTCACTTATTCCCAAGTAGATCATTGTACGATAGTAATAAAAAGAATATGATGGATTTGAGTTACAAGAGGGAAAACATGTGGGATATAAATATTGAATAGGTGCTTTAGAAATAGACAAAGAAGTTGAGTATTATATTGAGATTCATGGCCTGGAATTTTTGTGCTCAAAGTAACTTCAATCAGAATTGAGGAAGTCCTTTTGGGATTCATACACTGAGGGAGTCTTGTTTCACAGCTGTCTGGACAATATTTCTTTTTCACTGTTTTCTTGAATCAGGTAAAGCTCAAGCATTCTGTCACCATGCATTTCTTTCTGTGGGAAAGAGAGCCACAAGGAAGACCATTTAAATGCACACAGGCTTTTGAATCTTCCAGTTCTGAGCCAAGTGGCTCAACTCCTTGGAGTAATCCTGGATAAATTACTTAGCTTCTCTCAGATTCAGTTTTCCTTCACTTTAATTAGGGAGTCATTACAGCCTATGTGGAACTTTAATGAATTACTGTATGCAAAATGCCTCACATAGTCCCTAGAACATAATAAGCCTTCCATAAATATTTTGTTTTTATTATCAAACCAAACCACTTTAAAGCTTCTTACTGTTTTTCGTTGTTTTTGCTGAACTCTGAGATCTTGAAGTTCATATGATATGGAGGAGAACCAATGTGAAAATTTATATGGGAACTGAATGCTGAGAGCATATACTGAGAGGAAAAGAAGCAACCTCTCAGCTGCATACTGATACTAGGAAAGATTATGGAATTTTCGAATACAGACTGAATTGAAATTGTTTGGGATGTTTATTTTCTGTTTAACAAGCTATGTAAATTTGCTAAAAAAATATATCTACTTACAAAGGCAGTGAAAAAGGAAAAAAAATCTGTGAATCTATGACTTACTGCCCAGGAGGTAAACAGAGTTTTGCTGGCAAAATCATGTAAATGTCACAAAGCAGTTTAGAATCTTAGGACTACTGAAGGAGTTCTCTTTCCTGAGAGTTAAGTAGTTTAGTGGTCATATTTTTGACAAAAATGATACTATTAATGAGCTGGGAATAGAAAAAGGATATGTGAATTTAGTCCTCATGAAATAGATGACATTTTATGTGGAAAGAAACATGGATATGACAAAGAACTGGAAATTGCATACTGAGTTTAGAAGGAAAATGATGTTTTTACTATAAAATGGAACCTTACTAAGTATGGTACTTAGAGCTACAGAAATACTGGGGTCAACTACTAAAAAACATTTTTTTTTAAAAATCCAATGATCAAGGCACCAACTTAGGAGAACGTTTGATCAGTGTTGGTGACTTTCTGGAGTCATGTTATGAAGGAAGAATGGAATCACGAATGTGTACTGTTTTCTACGATGTTGCTGAATTGCTGTATGAGCTCTAGTAATTTGGGGGTGGAGTTTTTTTAATTTTCCACATAAAGTATCATGTCATCTGTGAAGAGGGGGAGTTTGACTTCTTTGCCAATTTGAATGCCTTTTATTTCTTTTTGTTGTCTGATTGCTGAGGATAGGAATTCTAGTACTATGTTGAACAGTTGTGTGAGAGTGGGCATCCCTGATCCCTGTCATGTTCCTCTTCTTAAGCTTTTCCCCATTGATAATGATATTTGCTGTGGGCTTTTCATAGATGGTTTTTATGACATTGAAGAATGTTCCCTCTATCCTTATACTCTGAAGAGTTTTAACCAGGAACAGATATTGTATTTTATCAAATGCTTTTTTTTGCATCAATTGGGGGAATCATATGTTTCTTGTCTTTTCTTTTATTGATGTGCTCTACCACATTGATTGATTTTTGAATGTTGAACCACCCTTGCATCCTAGGCATAAAACCCACTTGGTCGTGGTGAATAATCCTTTTAATGTACTGTTGGATCCTATTAGCTAGGATCTTGTTGAGTATTTTGGCATCCATGTTCATCAGGAATATTGGTCTGTAATTCTCCTTTTTGATGGGGTCTTTGACTGGTTTTGGAATCAAGGTAATTCTGGCCCATAGAAGGAGTTTGGAAGTTTTCCTTCTGTTTCTATTTTTTGGAACAGCTTCAGTAGAATAGGTATTATTTCTTCTTTAAATGTTTGGTAGAATTCCCCTGGGAAGCCATCTGGCCCTGACTTTTGCTTTTTGGGAGGTTTTTAATTACTGTTTCAATTTTGTTACTAGTTATTGATCTATTCAGATTGTCTATTCTTGTTTCAGTCTTGGTAGTTTTTAAGTTTCCAGGAAGGCATCCATTTCTTCCAGGTTGCTTAATTTGTTGGCATAGAGTTGCTGGTAATAATTTCTAATAATTGTTTCTATTTCCTTGGTGTTAGTTGTGATCTCTCCCTTTTCACTCATGATTTTATTGATTTGGGTCCTTTCTCTTTTCTTTTGGGTAAGTTTGGCCATTGGTTTATCCATCTTACCAATTCTTTCAAAGAATCAGCTCCTAGTTTCATTGATAGGATCTACTGTTTTTCTGGTTTCTATTTCATTGTTCTCTGCTGTAATCTTTATTATTTCTCTTCTGCTTGATTTAAGTTTTATTCGCTGTTCTTTCTCCAGCCCCTTTAGGTGTAGGGTTAGCTTGTGCATTTGGGATTTTTCTAATTTTTTGAGAAAGGCTTTGATAACTATTTATTTCCCCCTTAGGACCGCCTTTGCAGTATCCCATATGTCTTGGACAAATATATTTTCATTCTCATTGGTTTCCATGTATTGTTTAAGTTCTTTAATTTTATGGATGACCCATTCATTCTTTAACAGGATACTCCTTAAGTTCCAAGTGTTTGAATTCCTCCCAAATGTTTTCTTGTGATTCAGTTCCAGTTTCAAGGCACTGTGGTCTGATATCATGCAGGGAATAATCTCAGTCTTTTGGTATTGGATGAGACCAGATTTGTGACCACTATATGGTCTATTTGGGAGAAAGTTCCATGTGCATTGGAGAAGAATGAGTATTCTGTTGTTTTAGGTGGAATGTACTATATACATCTATGCAATTCAACTGGTCCAGTGTATCATTCAAAGCTCTTGTTTCTTTGTTGATCTTCTGTTTAGATATCTGTCCAGTGCTGAGTGGAGTGTTAAAATCTCCTACTATTAATATATCATTATCATTCTGATTCTTTATTTGGGTTAACAGCTGGCTTATGTAATTGGCTGCTCCCATGTTGGGGGCATAGATATTTACAATTGTTAGGTTTTCTTGTTGGATAGACCCTTTAAGAATGACATAGTGCCAGGGTGCCTGGGTAGCTCAGTGGGTTAAGCCTCTGCCTTTGGCTCAGGTCATGATCTCAGGGTCCTGGGATGGAGCCCTGCATCAGGCTCTCTGCTCAGCAAGGGGCCTGCTTCTCCCTCCCCCTCTGCTTGCCTCTCTGCCTACTTGTGATCTCTCTCTGTGTCAAATAAATAAATAAAAATTTTAAAACAAAAGAATTATATAGTGCCCCTCTGGATCTGCTATTACAGCCTTTGGTTTAAATTCTAGTTTGTCTGATATAGGAATTGCTATCCCAGCTTTCTTTTGAGGTCCTTTGGCATGAAAAATGGTTCTCCATTACCTCACTTTCATTATGGAGGTGTCTTTAGGTTTAAAATGAGTATCTTATAGACAGCATATGGATGCGTCCTGTCTTTTTATCCAATCTGCAACCCTGTGCCATTTCATGGGAGCATTTAGACCATTCAAGTTGAGGGTTACTATTGAAAGGTATGTGTTTATTGCCATTCTACTGTCTGTACAGTCCCTATTTCTATGGATTGTCTCTATATATTTCTGGTACATGATTCTTTTATAGAATCCACCTTAGTATTTATTTCAGGGCTGTGTTTTATTTATTTCAGAAACTATTCTTTCAGTTTCTATCAGTCCTGGAATCTCTTTACCTTTTCATCCATTCTGAATGACAGCTTTGCCAAATAAAGTATTCTTGGCTGCATGTTCTTCTCATTTAATACCCTGAATATGTCTTGCAGCCCTTTCTGGCTTGCCAGATCTGTGTGGACAAGTCTGATGTTATTCTGATGTTCCTCCTTCTGTATGTAAAGAATCTTCCCCTCAATTGCCCTTAGGATAGCTTTCTTAGTTCCAAGATCTGTGAGTTTTACTATTCCATGCAGGGGCTTTGGTCTGTTCTTGATCCCAGGAGGAGGCCTCTCTGCTTCTAGGACATGAATGCTTATTTCATTCCCCAGGTTAGGGAAGTTCTCAGCTATGATTTGCTCAAATATATCTTCTAGTCCTTTCTATCTCCACCCCCTCAGGGATCCCAGTAATTCTGACATTAGAACGTTTCATGGCATTGTTGATTTCTTTGTCTGTTCTCATGGATTTTAAGGTGTTTGTTCCAGGCCTCCTCCTGTTCCTTCCTATCTGTTTATCTTCTAGATCACTGATTTGTTCTTCTGTCTCATTTACCCTAGCAGTTAGAACATATAGAAGAAGGAAACTGGACCATTCACTTATACCATACACAAAGATAAACTCAAAATGTATGAAAGACCTCAATGTGAGACAGGAATCCATCAAAATCCTAGAGGAGAACATAAGCAGTTACCTCTTTGACATTGACCATAGTAACTTCTTTCAAAAATGTCTCCAAAGGCAAGTGAAACAAAAGAAAAAATGAACTTTGGGGACATCATTAAGATAAAAACCTTCTGCACAGCAAAGGAAACAGTCAAAAAAACTAAGAGGCAGCCCATGGACTTTACAGATAAAGGGCTGGTAGCCAAGATCTATAAAGAACTCAAACTCAACACCCAAAAAACAAATAATCAAGTCAAAAAATGGGCAGAAATGAACAGACACTTTTCCAAAAAAGACACAGAAATAGCTAACAGAGGAAAGTATGAAATGGGGAGCTGTCAAACAGGAACTGCGCTATAAGATCCAGATTTATCTGACTAGAGTATTAGATGGGCAATGATCTTTTAGAACTAAATTTTAGTAGATTAGCAAACAAAACACATGGATTATGAAGTCCTTTAATCAGAAAATTGAGTAATCAGAAAATAAAGACAGCAAATAGAGACTCTTTTTTTTAACCTCATGATTTTTTTTTAAGATTTTATTTTATTTGTCAGAGAGAGAGAGAGAGAGCACAAGTGGGCAGAGTGGCAGACAGAGACAAAGAGAGAAGCAGCCTCCCCGCTGAGCAAGGAGTCCAATGCAGGACTCAGTCTCAGGACCCTGGGATCATGACCTGAGCTGAAGGCAGCTGCTCAACTGATTGAACCACCCTGGTGTCGCAGCAAATAGAGATTACTTTTGAAAATTTTGATAACTAATAACAGGAAACAGGGACCTTCATTTCCTGTTTTATTTCACAGACTGTTATTCAGACATAATACTGAAAAGAGCTAAAACTAGATGAATCTTAAAACTATCAAGTGCTGTGTAAATTCCAATTAAAAATCTATAAGAATTATATAAAAATTTATAAAGTTTAAATGCATGACATTTAAAAAGATTACAAATGGAGATATATGCACAATGTCCAATGATTAGAAAACACTTTGAGATGTCCGTTTTTCTCACAATGATAGAGTAAATAAAAATTTGTTCCAGTTATCATCACAACAGTTTAGGAAAGAAAGATTAACATCATCATTTTATTAGTAAGCATATTAAAATCACAAGGAGTCACTCTTATGTATCATTAAGTATACAGTAACACAACTTTTATTAAGCAGTTTGATAAACTGTTTTCCATTAACTACTAAAAAATGTCCATCTTTTAAGCAGCAAATGGTTTCTGGCCTGTGTATCCTGGAGAAATTCTTGAACATGGAGAGTATCTCCTTGAACAGGAGAAATTTAACAGGATGTTTGTAGCAGCTGTGTTGTTAGTTATAAGAAAAGAAAAATAAAACTAGAAATAATCCATGTGTAAATCAGTGATAGACTCAGGATTGGCTTCATAGGCATGTGATCTATGTGGTCTAATCGGGGCCCATGCCTAAAATATCCCTGTGCTTGGTTTAATGCTCTACTGTCACTATCTTAAACTTCTCAATACTTTTTGAACTAGGAGCTTCACATTTTTGTTTGAATTGAGCCTCACAGATTATATTGCCAGTCCTGGACAGAACTGAAAAATAAATCATTTGTTTACACAGTGGATTGACTATGATGAAATCGGGTGAACTGCAGCATCGTGTAGCCCACAAATAAATATAACCGCTGTGACTCCAGCAAATTTGAAAAGCAGGAAAAATTCAACTATTTTTGTTTAGGGATGTACAAAAGGGTAAAGAAACTGTATTTTTAAAAAGCAAGAAAATTTTATCAGATAAGTCAGGATATTGGCTGTATCTAAGAAACAGAGAGGGATATGTGATCTACACAGGAGTCTTCTGCAGTCTTGGGACTATCATCTTTTTATCCAAGGTTATGGATAAATAGGTTCTTATTGATTCTCTGTACATTATTTATGCTCTCTCCTTCATGTATGATTTAGTACCCCCTGCCAGGAAAACATTTAAAATAGAAATAAAATATGGGTCTACTAGAATTAAATGACACCTGTCCATGAATTTGAATAGTAGACGTAGATCTTCCCTGTGTTTGGGTGAAAGGGAAATGAAGAGGAAGGGAAAGTGCCAAATGGAAGATTGAAGAGGCTCACTCAAGTTTTACACAGATGCCAAAGTGATTCTCTAGAGCTGAGTTCTTCCATTAGTATCTTTTAAATGATGGATTAGAAAATTATTTACAACTGTAGTTTGAGGAGAAACAATATTAAATGAACTTTTTAGTTTTGTTTAATTTTTTAAAATGGGGAATTTTAGCAAACTTTAGGCAAAGAACAAGAAGCTGTAACAAAGTATGAAGCACATTTGCTAATATGCGTTGGGCTTGTGGTGGCTGGCTTTAGTTTTTTTCCTCTTGCAGTGGGCCAGAGAGCTTTCCTCTGCCATTAATGAGGCTAAAATTGCCAACTAATGAAATGTTTGAAGACATTCTAGGAGAATGAGCACGGAATAGGAGTGAAATATCATGGGCTGTTGCCAGCTCTAGGACCCAGAATTAGACTTCCCACCATACCTCAGATTTTCCCAGGGTAAAGCTATTTGCCTGCAAACCATATCCTGATAACTGGGCATATAATGACGATAAATGCTATCCAGAGACTCCCAACGTGTCACTGTCTCAGGAGAGGAAGTTAAACTGTCTACAGCTGCATTCAGTTTTTCATACCACAAGGGGCGTTGTTATTGTGGTGGCTAAATAGGTCTGAAAACTTTGGAGTTATATAAAGAAGCACTGTGGTGATGCAGACGTTTTAGCATTCTTTAGCAGCTTCCATCATCCCAGCTGCCTGCTCCTGCTAAGTGGTAACACAGAGATCTCATTCTCAGTTCTCGAACTGTACTTTGTCCTGAAGCACTCACTGTTGGGTAACTGACCAAAAGGGTAAAGATGTTGGAGATAACCTGGTTTTAAAAGGAGCTGTTCTGGGGCGCCTGAGTGGCTCAGTGGGTTAAAGCCTCTGCCTTTGGCTCAGGTCATGATCCCAGAGTCGTGGGATCGAGCCCCACATCGGGCTCTCTGCTCGGCAGGGAGCCTGCGTCCCTTCCTCTCTCTCTGGCTGCCTCTCTGCCTACCTGTGAGCTCTGTCAAATAAATAAAATCTTAAAAAAAAAAAAAAAAAGGAGCTGTTCCATAAATTGAATTCACCAGTGGAATGTCATTCATGGAAATATTTTCTTCTTCCAGGAAGAAGCAAGTGACTAATTAAAAACAACGTATTGAAACTGCTCCTCCTAGAATACTCTAGTAGTAAATTGTGCTACTCTGGTGTTGGATAAATCGTTGTTTTCCTCTAAAAGCTGTCACTCAGTTTTCAAGATGATCCCTTGAAAGTTATGTATGCATTTATCTGACAGTGGCATTTATAATATGTGAACACCTTGAGCAAAACTTTCCGTCTGCCAACTTCATAATTTACCTTTTATAAACTTAGTTTCACGTTAGATATTCTATGCATTTTGCCATTCATTATAGAATCATGTCCAGAGGCATATTCTTCTCTGGACTATGTCAAGCATCTCAGCAATCTTATTTTAACCTGAACATACTACTCCAATACATTATAACATAAAATGATTTGGAGGGTGTCAAGACCACTTCTGCCTCTAAATAGCTTCTTTTCCCAACTTAGTCTAAAACACTTATCTGTCAAGGTCTCACTATGGGACTGAAAACAGAAATAAGTACATTACCTGGAAGGTCACTTTATAAACAAACTTACTCCAAATAGCTGCAAATAGGTTTCTTTCTGGCACTCCAGATGTTCCATTAGAACTCTAACACGGATGATTATATTCAACCACTTAATTAGTGTTGAAAAACGAAATGGACTTTATAGAAAGGTACTTGCCAGAAAACCAGTGTTCTGCTGCTGGGACTGAGTTTCCTCAAGTATGAAGGGGTAAGAGAGAATTCAATGTTACGATGAGGATCCATATCTATGAGCAATAATGTCAGAAAACAGGAGCTATTAAAAAAGGAGAGAAGAATGTTTTATTTCTATAAACTAGCAATGCAACCAACTTCTGAAGTTATGAAGCAAAAAAAAAAAAAAAAGAAAAAAGATTGTTAGTTAACATTTAGCTAGCTATCCCTATCTTAGGAAATTACTTCAAAGGTGAAATTAAGGTGACAATACATTGACTTAATATACAGTAATATCATATTTTAGAAATTTCATTCTACAACAGATTAAATAATGAGACATGAAGATGTTTCACATCACTCTTAATGGTTCAAAAACTCTATAACAACTTTTGATATTTCCTAATACTCTATTTCCCTATAACTTATAGGTTTAGGTTTAATTCTAGATCTATGATAAAGATAGCTGGAGCAATTTGCCATTTGATCTGCCTGGGCTCCTTCTACTTTACTGATGACAGAATTCCTCTTTCCTGTGAGAAGTTAATTCCATCTGTTTGCAGGTGGTATAATCTACTCTTCTAGCTACAGGTTTGGTTATAAGTCAGTTTTGTCTAATCCAAACACCCAATTCCCACGATCAATGTGATTGATTCAGGATGGAGAACATTATTCATGTGGGGCCATCAGGGACTTGTCTGAGACTTTTCAAGGCTATTGGGGAAGATTTGATTTAGACGTTGCTAATTCCCTGGAAAATAAACCATCCGTTAAAAAGATAATTTTTTTAAACTTTTTTGAAATTTTCTTATTGCATATATATATTTTTTGCCCAAAAAACTTTTTCATCACCCAAACAGGACTTATAATTATTAGGCAATAACTCACCTCACAACCTCTGGTAATCTTTAATCTACTCCCTGTCTCTGTGAATTAACCTATGTTGTACATTTCTTATAAGGGGAATCATTTATTTGTCCTTTTGTATCTTATTATACTCAGCATATGTTTTCAAGGCTGTTTATATATCAGAACTTTATTCCTTTTTATTAGTGAACAACATTCCGTTGTATGTATATACAACATTTTGCTTATCCATTCAACTGTTGGTGGACATTTGAGTTAGTTTACACCTTGGCTATTGTGCAGTGCTGTTTCTTGGCTTTTGAAGTTTCTTTTTTTCTTTTTTTTTTTAAATTTCTTTTCAGCGTAACAGTATTCATTGTTTTTGCACCACACCCAGTGCTCCATGCAATACGTGCCCTCCTTAATACCCACCACCTGGCAGGAACCAAACTGTTTTTCACAGCTGCTGTGCCATTTTAAATTCCCACTATCAGTGTACAAGAATGCGTATATATTTGCAATTTTTACATCTTCTTGATGAGTTCAGTCTTATATCAGTATATAATGATCTTTTTTTTGTAGTAGATTTTGACTTAAAGTTTATTTTGTTTAATATTAATCTAGCCATTCCAGCTCTCATTTGATTACTGTTTGCATAGAATATTTTTTCCATCCTTTCATTTTCAATTTGTGTCTTTCAATCTAAACTGACTCTCCTATAGACTACATATAGTTGTATTTTGGTTTTTGTATCCATTATGCCAATTTCTGTCTTTAAAAAAATTATTTATTTTAGAGAGAGAGAAAGAGAGTGGGGTTGGGGGGAGAGGGAAAGAGAAAATATCAAGCAGGCTCCCCGTGGGGCTCAATCTCATGACCCTGAGATCATAGTCTGAGCTGAAATTGAGTCAGACACTCAACTGACTGAGCTACTCAGGTGCCCCAACCGGTTCTGCCTTTTGACTGGAGAGCTTGATTTATTTGAATTCAAAGTAGGACTTATTTCTGCTGTTTTGCTGTTTCTGTACATCCCTCATATGTACTTTTTTGTCCCTCATGTCTTTCATTACTGTGTTCTGTTGTGCTTAGCTGATTTTTAAAAAGATTGATTTATTTACTTATGGGTGGAGGGGCAGAGAGAGAGAGAAAATCTCTAGCAGACTTCCCACTGAGTGTGGAGCCTGGTGGAGGGCGATCTCACGACCCTGAGATACGACCTGAGAGAAATCAAGAGCCAGATGCTTAACTGACTGAGTCACCCAGGTGCTCCTAGCCGATTTTTTTTTTTTTTAATGAACTATTTTGTTACCCTTCTCAGTTTTCGTTTTTTTCCTGCATAGTTATTAGATGTTTTCTTTGTGATCACTGTGGAAATTGTATATAACATCTTAAACTTATAACAACCCGGTTCAAATTGATACCAACTTAATGTCAATAGCATACAAAACTCTGCCCCTATACAGCTCTGATCCCCTACTTTCTTTTGTCATTGCCACAAATTACATCTTTACCTATTATATGTACAGTAACATAGATACACAATTATTCATTTGTCTTTTAAATTTTGTAAGAAATAAAGCGGAGTTACAAACCAAAACTATAGTAATACTGGATTATATTTATGCCCGTGTATTTACCTGTAGTAGAGATCTTTATTTCTTCAAAGGATAATGTCTAGTGTCCTTTCTGGAGGACTACCTTTAGCATTTATTTCCTGTAGGACAGGTTTAGTGCTAACAAACTCCCCTCACTTTTGTTTATCTGAGAATGCCTTAATTTCTCCTTCATTTTGATGGACAATTTTGCCAGCCACAGAATTCTTTGTTTACAGGACTTTTGATATGTCATCCCATTGTCTTTTCTGTCCTCCATGGTTAATGAAAAATCAATTACTGATTTTCTGAGGGTCATTTGTATGATACACTAACATAACCATTTTTTTAAAAGATGTTTGGTGTAGGAATTAACATTTAGTGGCAGAATTAAAAAGTGAAAAAATTCTGGAATTAGTATAAAGTTTTGCTTATGTGTAACTTTTTTTTTTTTTTTTGGACTTTGTTGCTTTTATTTTCAGAAACCAAGTTTAGGGGTGTTAAGAAAGGTCTCAAATGTTCTCAGTTTGGAAGGACTACACCTTCACAACCACTCCACCCCATTGTGCCCTGGGAAGGACTGGTAGTCCAATTAAGTAAAAAGTTCTACCCTATGCTTTTTCAAAAAATACACATTTGTCTCAATTAGTTTAATTATTTAAGTCATAAGACCTTATTGCCAAGATCTGAGTGTCACTGAGGAAAATGCCAAAGAATTGTTTATTTTAGTTTTATGAATATTAATACATGTTTACAACATATGTAGATGCTAAAAGTTACTATTGCTAAGCAAAATTTAGTTTTGGCATTTTTTTTAATTTAGGAAAAAATATTGAAGATAGTCTTTGTTATATATACATGTAATATATATATTTATATATTATATGATGATGACATAATTGTAACAATGTAACAATCATGCACAATTTTATTATCTATAAAGCAGAGAATGTTTTTCTATTTTCAGTTAATTTCAATTTAATTGTATTGATATATATCAAAGAGATTACATTTCCCACATATACTCACATTTTCAGATCATTTATTGAATCCACAAGTATTCATTCACCAGTGTCTGTTGATCCAGTCCTAAAGCCTGTTTGCACTCCGACCCATTCTTCCTTTGTTATACATCCCAGATTTGTTGTGCTTACTTGAAAGGGCTCTGTTTTCATGTGAGGGCTGACTCATTGGGACAATGTTTCCCAGGTCCCTGGATAAGCTGTCTTCTATTTGGGTGGGTTAGCATGTGACACTTACAGAAGATTGGAAGGCAAATGGAAAAGATGCCAGGGTATTCCTCTTCCATCCTTTTCTCTCCATTAGGATCTCCATGATGCAGGACAGGCCCACCAAGTGTCCAGCTCCTGTCAGGTATTACTGTCACCTAAACTCTAACACATAGATGGCATTGCTGAATTTTGTACTTGCATCTTTGTTGAAGAAATGTCGGAGAAAGCCTGCTTGGAATCAATAACTGAGAGAATAAGATGAAATGAGAACTGGAAACAAAGGGCACAGACAATTCTTAGGGGGAGGGTTTTTTTTTCTTTTTTAAAAATTTGTTTATTTATTTATTGGAGGGGGAGTGACAGATGGGGAGAGAATTTCAAGAAGACTCCCTGCTGACTGTGGAGCTCAACTTGGGGCTTGATCTCAGGACACTGAGATCATGACCTGAGCTGAAATCAAGAGTCAGAGGTTTAACTGACTGAGCCACCCAGGCACCCCACTTAAGGGAAGTTTTGATGTAAATGGGGAGACAGAAGTTGGGTAATAGCTGTCATGGGATGTGAGACCAAGTGAAAAATATAAGATAGGAGAAAAAATAGATTTCATTTTGGTAGGGATGATCCAATATAGAGAAAAATAAAAATTTCTTAGAAGTGAGAAGTGCTAGAAGAAAATGTCCTTGATTTTGTGAGTTTTGGAGGGATCTATTGGAAAAAAATGGAATTAGTCTTGGCCAGAGGCATGAATAATTTATCTAGATACTGGAATAGCAGGTAGGAATATAAGAGTATATGGGTACTCATATGGACAGGTGAATTGACAAAGATTTTTTTTATTGATTTTTTCTCTCTCTCAGAAATAATAAATAAAAATATATATTTAAAAATATAAGTAGTGTATTTTATACTACTATATCTTCCCATATTTCAAAATTAAAATGTTTTAGGAAATTTCTAGATAGAGCTTGAAAACAACTATGTAAAATTTGCCTCAGATAATTAAGCAGATAAATAGAAAGATTTGTATGTGTGTGTGTATATATATACTTATTTATTTATTAATATGTCCCTATTATTAGAACATATATGTCCCTAATAATAAAATAATTATTTTATTAATATGTCCCTAAAATAAAACATATTTATTAATATGTATATCTATATACATATATATATGTGTCTCACAGATATCAACATTTGAGATTTATAAGTCACAAATGACCTGATATATTTATATCATCTAATTTCATAATATAGCAATCTAGTCAGAGTATATAATTAAAGTATCAGAAAATAAAAACTGGAAAAGTATTAAAATTAAACATTAAGAATTTTGAAGAGCAATAATTTTAAAAATCTTTGCTTTTTGAAACATATTAAAGAACTTACACATTTAATTAATAGAAGATGCCACCTTGTTTGTGTCTCATCAGAAAAAATGTTACTAGTTCCAATATTTCCTTAAAATTGGCAGGTAGGGGCAGCTAATGTTAATTATCTTCATACATTTTGAAATAACTTAAAAATTTGGACATTGAAAAGATTATTTTTGGATTTTGAGTAAGCAACTTTGCCTTTCTCACCATTTGCACTAAATTCATTTCTTACTTTGTCAATTTAGCATGGTATATTGTAGTGTGTTTTTTTTTCTTGTTCTCTGTCATTACTTAAGATACAATTATTAGATTCATATAAAAATATCAATCTGGCTAATTTGGAAAATAGAATGATTTCTTTTGTTCTAAATTAATTGGTTATTCAAGGAGAGTCTTTGAAAGCTTCCAGAGAAGAAATCAAATATTATGACCATTAGCTATTGAACATGAAGACCAATGCTTAGCAGTAGTCCAAAACAAAACATTCTCTGATATAACTGAGGCATTGTCTGAAATATTGGTAAGGGTTTACATTAAATATTCTTGAAAATGTAAAAATATTTATATATATTTTTATATGAACCTTTGTTTATATACCTCTCGCATAGTTACATGTGTATATGCATGAGTGTACGTGTGCAGGTACACACAAACACCCACACACACCCCAAGAGCCCAGAGGTTTGCATGCTATACAGATGAGGACCCTGACTTGTATGTGAAGCCTTGATTTGGAAAGTTTTTGCTTGATGCGTGTTTGGAACTCTGGACAGCACAGAATAATTACTGCTTGGAAATAATTCTCAGTATATTAAAAGAGTGAATAGGTAAGTGAATTTAGAGCAAGATATAGATACAATATGTGTAGGGCTTTGTATGCCATGTACCAATCAGAAGAAAACTTTGAGACTCGGGTAATAGTGGAAGTAAGTTTGAGGTTCACATACAGGGTCAATGGATTTTTTACCAAAAACACCCTGGGAAGCCTAGTAGAGGAGGACACTGTCATAGGAATATATTGTAAGTTGATTTATTCTAAATCCTTTAATTTAGAAAAACTACCTATTTGCCTTTAGAACGCACCGGGAAATCAGAAAAGATAAACCCAAAGACTGAATCTTGACAATGGATTTCTTCCTGGATTTGTTCTCTTTTTGGACTTTTTTCCACCATTGCTAATAACAAAATAGAGTGGAACAATCAAGAGGTCATTTTTTCCCTCCTTTTATCTTAGGAAATAAAAGTTTATCAACATGTAATGTCTTTTTAAACAATGATGAATATGTGCTATCACAAAGTTTAAAAAATAATATGCAAGCAGTTTTGTTTAAGTTACTAGGCTTGTAATTGAATTTGAGGATAATCCTTTTGTGTATATAGCATGATATTTGGACATTATGTTATTAGTAATTGCATCACAGGCTATGATGAATAAAAGTAAATAAACGACTTCTGAATTTTGTGTGAGTCATTAAAACAAAGATAGTCTGTACATTATATGAGTAACTTAGTCATCTAAAACTTTATGGTTCAACATAAAAACCTAATTTGTTGTGTATTATTTTAGCATGAAATCACAGTTGTTAGTGTAATTCCATAATACATCCTAGAAATAGTTTTCATGCTTATGATAATATATGAGCTTGACTGTCTACTTAATCAATTATAATTGTACTTTATTATACATATATTTTTCTTTTCCCCAAGAGATTTCTCTCGTCAAGCTTTAACAGATGTATGCTCTGTGACTTACCAATGAAAATTTTATATTAATATATTATAAATATAGTTAAAATTTTCTCTTATTTTAATGAACTAGAAATAAGAATATTACCTACATAATGTATTACTGTTTTAACTTCTTAAATTAATTATCTACCAATTTGAAAGAAAATGAATAGGAAGTACTAATACTGAGGTTGTTCTTTTTTCATTTCACATTTATAATAACCCATGCATTTATGTTCATTATCTTTGGAATTCTGACAATTATCGTCTGAATTTTTAAAAATAAGTGCATTGCATTAAAGTTTTTCTCTTCCTTTTCTGAGTAACTGTGATAATGGCTGGCACCTAGATTTTGCTAAGTGTTAAATTACTAATCCTAGCACTTTACCTACATTTACAGGTTTAATCCTCATAACCTTTGAGCTGCTTAGTGTAGCCTATAAGCATATCAACAGTCTTTTTCACAAGCATTTGAGGCCTATTGGTAAGGAAATGAGAGCAGTATCAGAAAAGAACTGATAACCTCCATTTAACAACCTTTGAGAAAGTGAGTCATGCCAATCATCTTATGAGTGAGCTTGAAATTGTCTTTTTCCAAGGTCAGGCCTGATCAACACTTGTATTAGATTTGTGACAGTTTCTGTAGCAACAAGCCCACCTAAGCTGTGCCCATGTTCTTGACCTACAGAAACTCGAGGATCAAAATATATCTTGTTTTAGGCCACATAGTTTTGGGGTAATGTTTTATATATCAAAAGATAAATAATATATAAATCAACCCTGATATTATGTGGGCGGTAACTACACAGGACGTGGATAATGAGTGTGGGAAACACTGGGGGTCATCTTGATGGTTGGCTGCCACCGTTTGTGCTGTTCCTTAATTATTGATAATCACTCATATGCCAAATAAACTTGCTCTCTCCCAAGTTCTCAAAAAACCTCCAAAGCCTTCATTATAGCAGCAATTTAAAATCCAGAACCTTGCCATCTAAATTAAGACCAGATAGAGTTGAGGCTTCTTGGAAATAAGCCCCCAAGTTCAGCTCTGTGAATATTCTCTCCTTACTTAAGAAACTGTCGAGACAAGTAACCTAACCCCTGCACATTCAACATGCAGTAGAAGGACAGAAACAGGACAACTAAGAGACAGATTTGTGTTCACAAAAGGAGAAATTGGGATGCATAAAGGAGTCACTGGTCCATCACAATTTTGAAATTCATTGAGCGAATTTTGGAATGTCCTTGATTAGGTCTTATGCCCTGTGAATAATTCATTCTCCATGACTCAAGACTCTGCCTTCTTTTGAGCTCTTGGTTCCACTCTGATTCAACCTTCCTTTTTTTTTTTTTTATAATAGGCAGCATGTGTTTGCAGCTGAAGTATATTCTTAGCAGCTTCCTGCTGATAGAATTTGGAGAGTTCAAATCTGGTTTTTATTTTGTTCTCTTACTCTCCATTTCAACATCTAAGCTGATGATGTTTCTGTGAATATATCTATATATCTATATATTAGTGTGCTGGGCTTCTGTGAATCTTGTTATAATTAATAACATTAGACAAGGGTTTTCAGCTTCAGTACTATTGGTATGTTGGTTTTGGACTTGATATTTCCTTGTAGTGTTTGTGGGGACACTCGTGTATTTTACAAGGTGTTTGGTAGGATACCGGCCTTACCCCCTAGGTATGAGTAGGGCTTCTCCAAGTTATGATCAGCCAAACAGTTTCTTGACATTGCCAAAGTTCCCTTATGGGGATGGGGGTAGGGGAAATACTTCCCCTCCTTGAGAATCATTTGCACTAGAGCAAAATTCTTTAGGATCATTCCTTTTTACCTTGAATTTCTTCTGAGGTGGTTTAGGATCAATGCCTTTAAACAGCTTATGAGTTTTATCATGCCCTGTGATGGGCATTTACTTGGGGTTGGTGAGGCACATCCTTAATCTGTTTAGGTGACCTTTTATCTGACTGAATGGTAGTTTAGACCATTCTGAGATTTAAGAGAAAATTTTATTTTATTTTATTTTAATTTCATTTATTACATAAAAATAGTAAATTTTTTTTCCTTAGGGAAAAAAGTGGGGAAGAGGGATTCAAAATGATCTGTGATCACACTTCTTTCTGCCTCTGAGCAAAGCAAGTATGGCAAACTTATTCTTTTTTTTTTAAGATTTTTTATTTATTTATTTGGCAGAGAGAGAGATCATAAATAGGCAGAGAGGCAGGCAGAGAGAGGGGGGGAAGCAGGCTCCCCGCCGAGCAGAGAGCCTGATGCAGGGCTCAATCCCAGGATCCTGAGACCCTGACCCAAGCCGAAGGCAGAGGCTTAACCCACTGTGCCATCCAGCCACCCCAAGCTTATTCTTTGATTAATGTACCGAGTTGATGCAACAACTTGCTGCTTGTTCCTACATCACTCTAGAAATCATGTCATGGCTTCGCTACTTCTTAGCAAAGAAACAAAGCTTGCCATAACACCATCCCATCGCCAATGTATAACACCTCTAGTGAGAAGCAAGGCTCTGGACCGCTGGGGAGAGACAGGGACTGAGGAGAGAGGGAAGGAGAAGCAGAACAGTTCTATGACCAAAGTTTGATATCTGAGTTCACCACTACATAATCTTAAAATAGATTAGAGAGCATCTGGATAGCCAATAGTATCTTTAAGACAAAATTGCAGAATTTTGCTGCATACCTAGATACAAGAGAAGTGAAGGGTTGAAACAGGTTTTAACTAGCAGCAACAAAGAAAGTTCATTACCAATTTTTTGTTTGTTTTAGCACTATTCCTTTGCAAACTCACTAAGAAACACTGTAACTTGATAGGGCATATGATATGGAATGATCTTGTTTTGCTATAGTGCTGTTCATTGAAGAGAACCAACGTCTGCAAGGATTTCAACTGGGATATAACCAGTTTACAGTGGAGCTCCTGGTTTGAGTGGTAGAGTCGGTGCGGTGTGAGTTACATCCTCTTCCCAACAGTAATCTCGACCCTTTTCAACTTTTTCATCCAGCATTCTGAAGAATTCTTGTTGGCTTTCAGAGATGTGTGTGTTTGCTCTGAGTTGATGAAATAAGCCTGGAATCTCTTATTAGTATTAAGTCTCACATTTGAAATGGTACCTTTCCCTAAGTTTTCTTGGTTCCTGTGGCTGCCTTTCTGCTCCTCTTTGGCCCCATTTTTCATATATTTGACCTCTTCCAGCAGTTTGATCCTATACTCATTCCATTTTCTGGATCCTGTCAATTCTTCCATTATCAACAACTCACTCTAACACAGGATTTTTACACTCACACCTTGGCATCATCGCTGGATATTTTCCTCACATTGCCCTGGATGTGATTTTTGCTTAGAAGCCATTTTTTAGCTGCCTAGAGAAACGGATAATTTTATTTATTTTTTTTAAGATTTTATTTATTTATTTGACAGAGAGATCACAAGTAGGCAGAGAGGCAGGCAGAGAGAGAGAGAGAGAGAGAGAAAAGCAGGCTCCCTGCTGAGCGGAGAGCCCGATGCGGGGCTCGATCCCAAGACCCTGAGACCATGATCTAGGCCCAAGGCAGAAGCTTAACCCACTGAGCCACCCAGGGGCCCCCCAAGAATTTTTTTAAAGAACTATCAAGTCATGGCTCCCTTTTTAAAAATTAGCCATTCCTTTAGTTTATCTATTCTCTCTCATTTTGCTACAAACAGCGGAAAGAAACTAGGTGGCACATTAAACACGTTGGTTGGGAGTCTTAGCAAGTTAGATCATCCAGTTCATGAGAGAGATTTTCTACTTAACACAATTTCAGAAGGCAGTGTTGCTAAACTTTTTTCTGTTGGATAACAAAGCTCTTCTTTCTTTCAGTTAACAGTAGTATTACCTCCCTTTACTTAGAGCTGTCATCCACAGCCTTATCAAAGACCAGGCGTGTTCAAGTAACAGCTTCTTCAAGGCTCTTCCATGATACTCTCTGCAAAGCCATCTTCTTGGTCCACGGGGGTGCTATAATTGTGGTTTTTGTTAGGACAGCATGCCACTTCCAGGTACCCAAATATTGCTTATTTATTGCTGTATAACAAATTACCCTAAGCTTAGCAGATCAAAACAACAAACGTTTATTATGTTAAAGTTTCTTTGTGTCCAGTGTTTTGGAAGCTGCTTTGCTGGTTGACTGTGGCTCAGTCTAGCACGTGGCTACAATCAGGGCATCAGCTGTTTCCTCAGCTATCAGCCTAAGGCTTGACTGGGTCCGGAGGGCCCACTTCCAACCTCACTTCCATGACTGTTGGCAGGAGGCTTCAGTTTCTTGTCGCATGGGCCTCTGCATATGACTGCTCACATTATGTCTTCCAACAGAGTGTATGATGCAAAGAGAGAATGGGTTCAAGACAGAAGCCACACTGTTTTATAACCTATTAATTGAAGTAGCCTATCATCACTTCTGCAGTATCCTATTTGTCCTGCAGAGCAGTGCAAGGATAGTGTGTTGGAGAATTACACAGGGAAATGAATTCTAGGAGGCTGGGATCATTGAAGGCATGGTGGAAGTTGGCTATTCAATTAGTTGAGGGGAAAAACAAATGGGAAAAATGTTAATTCCTAGAGCCTAGAATTAAATAGCATTAAATAGTTGTTGAATGAATCTTTAATGAAAAAACAGCCACTGGGAATTATGTTTTAATTTTTCTTAATACTTTTAGGTAAAATGCTGTTAAGTGACATATTCTAATTTTTTTCTTTGAATGATGTATATTATTCTTACTACATCCCAGGATAGTAATCATAGTAAATTTGTGAGGTATGATTTCTTTTGTAGAGAATCTTTCATTTATTTTACAAAATTAGTTATTTTGGATATCTTTGCCTTTTCCAAAATTCTTTCTGACATATATTTAAATATACTCCCAGATAGTCAAACCCCTACATATTTCTTTCTGTGAACTGAATTTATCTTCTGTGGTCTAAATATTAAACATAAATTATCTGACTCATTTCCATGTGTATGTATTTTATTTCTTCAAATATATTAAATTTCTTGAAGACAATGACTATTTTATACAAGTTGTTATTCATCCATATATATCCAAAATAATTGAAATCAGGATCTTGAAGAGACATCTGTACTCCCATGTTCATTATAGCATTATTTACAATAGCCAAGCTATGGAAGCAACATAGGTGCCCACCAATAGTTGAATAGATAAAGAAAATGTGATTTATACATAAATTGGAATATTATCCAGCCTTAAAAAAAGGGAATCCTGTCATATATGACAATGTGGATAAACTGGGAGGACATTATGCTAAGTGAAATAAGCCAGTCTCTGAAGGACAAATTCCCTATGGTTAAGTGAGGAATCTAAAATTATAAACTCACAGACACAAAGAGTAGAGTGGTGGTTGCCAGAGCTTGGGGAGTTGCTGCTCAATGGATATATGGTTTCAGTTGTAAAAAATCAGTTAAGTCCTAGAGATCTGTTGTATAACATTTTCCTATAGTTAACAATGCTAAATTGTGTACTTAAAATATTTCAAGAGGTTAGATCTCATTTTAAGTGTTCTTTTCACACACACACATACACACACACACACACAAGCATACACAATGTGCATAGACAGAATAGATGGAGAAGTTCTTGGTTCCCAGAATCTAGAATTTCAAAATGTGTTTTCTTTTTCCTTGCAGCATGAAACTATTTGCCTGAATCATTTGCCAAACCAGCTCCATAAAGTGCTCACATAAAATAAAAATATTAAAGATAATTTTACAAAGAACCCTAGGATTTTTATTCAAATATACCTGTATAAAATCAAGGGAAATCTACCTAAATAAATGACTTTTGGAAGGATAGCATAAAAAAATTCTTTAACCTCCTCCAAGAGATAAGTAACATTTAGAAAAGGATGCTCAAGAAAATAATCTGACCTCCAATTCTGATGAAATGTCACAAAAGAGTCCTTAAGAAAAATGCACTTTGATATAGCAAGTTTAGTGATTTTTTAAAATCAAATTTCCAGATTCGTACCAATTTACACATTTATATATGTGGAGTAAAATTGTGACTTAACACTTCTTGTCTTCTTATCAGTTGCTGCGTTGATCATAAAGTGTTGCCCATTTTTATCCAGAGATAGCTGTACTAAACCCTAACTAGGATCAAATAAAAACCAGACAACCTTGAAGGTGGAGGGAACAGAATTCTCTGTAACACAGGACCATGAAAATTGGATTCGACCTAATGGACCAAGAAAACACTTACTAAAAGTAAAATGGTATTGAGATGCTGTCTCAAAGGGATTAGTTAGATTGTTCAGAAGATCCATTGTTTTGGACTAACATTTCTACATTTTACCAGCTTCCTCTTCCTTATTTCTCAAATAAAATTTTGTTTTATTGTGATCAATTATTATGTATATAAAACTTGGATTAAAATGATGTTTCAAAGTAAATTAGAATAATGTAAAATAATGAACCTCTATTCACTTGTACAATACAAGGAAAATATGTATAAGCTCATATATAATATATAATTATATGTTAAATGTGTACCAATTATTACGAGAAAGAGTCTCACTTCTTATTGTTTACCAAGTGAGATGAATTCTACTTCCCCATATATCTGAAAGCAGAACATATCTGTGTCTTATCCTATCAGTGCACTGAACCTTGAACCCATAATTAAATAGAAAAGGGGATAAAAATCAATGGTGCAGGTATGTGCCAAGATAATATAACTATAGACAAGTGGAGGAAAAAAGTGAATCTTTTTTCTTATTTGTAAATAACTGTCAGTTTATCACACATTTTATTTAATCATTTTCCCCAATAAAATATTTTAGGAAATTTTTTTAACTCATAAAAAGTATTTTGTTTTGTTTTGTTTTGTTTTGTTTTGGTACATTTTATATTTTACCCAATGGTTTCCCTATGGAGTATCATTTAAACAGTTCATAAGGTGTAAAGGAAATGGCTCATAGAAATGATGAAATGCATTTTTGTTCTGTAAGATCAAATCTGTTTGAGTAGACTCATGTTTATTAATCCACTCCCTATTCACATGGTAAACTCAAACTGAAATTATTAAATTAGTCTACCACACAACTCATTGTACTACATAACATAATAATGAAATAATTAAAGGCCATCATTTGGTACTGATCATGGACAATTTACAGGGCAAAATACATATAACAATATTTTTACTCTTTCCCTTAATAGCAATGTCAGTAACCCATAAATGGTGATTTAACAGTTCTGCAGAGGCTCATTCATGAAGAGCAGGAGTAATGTACTAATAAGAGCTTGCTCTTTTAAAGAATGGATTAAATGGCAATGCCTGTGATTATATCATAATGATTAACTTAAGTGAATATAATGAAGCATGTAGCGAATTCTTAATATCCCTTTCAGAGGAAGTGGGTTACCCTAGTCTATTTTGATCTCTATGTGTTCAAAGAGTATTCAGCTAAAAAAAAAGTGTGTGGTTTTCAAGATCAAAATAATGACAGGCATCATGTGCAACAAAACTGAAAAGTGTAGAATAAATGTTTGCTGGCATATTTATTAAGGTCTCCGTGGTAGACAGGTTTTTTTCTTCTCTAGCAGTTCTTTCCCACATTTTATCTTATTGAATCATCTTTCCTGTCAAAAGGCACATTTATATACATGAAGTGAATGGACATGGACAATCTTAGCTCTTCATCCCAGCTGTTAAAATGACTGGCATCGATCACTGTGTGGCTAATTTGGTTGTGGTAGTAGTGACCACTGCGAAGATTTTTTAAATTAAGTTTTTAATTTTAATTCCAATATAGTTAATGTACAGTGTTATATTAGTTTCATGTGTGCATTATAGTGATTCAACATAGTGATTCAACAATTCTATCCATTGTACTCGTGCTCATCATGGTGAGTACTCTTAATCCCTTTACCTGTTTCACCCATTCCTTCCCCACGCGTCTCCCCACTGGTAACCCTGTTCTCTGTAGTGAAGAGTCTGTTTCTTGGTTTGTCTTTTTTTTTTTTCCTTTACATGTTTGTTTTGTTTCTTCAGTTGCACATATGGGTGAAATCATATGGTGTTTGTCTTTCTCTGACTGACTTATTTTGCTTAGCATTATACTCTCTAGCTCCATCCATGTTGTTCCAAATAGCAAGATTTCATTCATGCCACTGTAAAGATTTTAAAGGAACAGAGTGGATGTCAGGATTGCAACCTGATTCACTTGCTATGAAGACATTGGTTTAGTATCATACTGACTCCACTAAAAAGATATAGCACTTCTGAGGCTCATGTGATTAAATAAAATATGTGGGGATGCCTGTGTGGCTCAGTTGGTTAAGCACCCACTCTTAGTTTCTGCTCAGGTCATGATCTCAGGGTCATGAGATTGAGCCCTGCATTGGGCTCCAGTCAGGGTGGAGTCTGCTTAAGATTTTCTCCCTTTCCCTCTGCTCCTCCCACCCTTCTGCTTGCTCTCTCTCTCTCCTAAATAATATAAATAAATAAAATCTTTTAAAAGATTTGGAAATACTTTGAATTATGCATGGATATATATAGGTTTAGTGCTCAATAAAATATTAAGGGTAAATTTTACACCATTCAAAGTGTGCAATATAATGAAAGTTTTTCTGTCCTATTTTTCTTTTTCTGTAGCTGTATCTACTTCTGGAGTGCAGATTTTCACTGCCTCAGACTTGACCACGTTTTTCATGAGCTGGCAAATTAAGTCCTGCTGTTTCTAATTCCATCAATAGAAATCGTATTAGAAAATTCTTGATTATCTTTTCCTTCTCCTTTCTTCGACTTTCATATTCACTTTTACTAAATTTAAACCATCTGTTCTAAAAATAGGACCAAGAAGTAAAAACACAGTCCTTGTTCTAGATTGGGATTTTAAATCCAGAGGGTGCGTGTATCTGTGTATATGGTTTGGCCAACATAATGTTTAAAAAAACGTCAAATGTATCAAGGGAAGGGCATGTATACTCCACTTCGGTCTCTGTATTTACATTTCATCTGGTCCTGAAATCTTTGTGTTACATCACGTGAGCTGCTGCAACTAGCCTCATTTCAAAAATGACAGTATTGTAGTCATTAAATATTCAACTCAAATTTTACTCTTAACTGCCAAGGAATGTGGGAAGGGTAATCACTGTAACCATGTGATTTGCTACTTAAAATAAGCATAGGATACAGATGGGAATAGAAGTAAGGTTTAATTTATTTTTTTCCTACTTTGGGAAATTATATTATTTTGTAGTTGTGCAATATGTCCTTTTATAAGAAGCAAAAATAATTATGAAACAATGCCTGTACAACACAAGACTAAAACAATACAAAAAAGAGCAAAAATTGTCTTCATAACACACTAAAACCATTCCTTCCGGAGTTTACAACAGGTACAATTCTTGTGTATCTTTACAGAAATATACAGATAAATATGTATAAATGTATATAAATTATTTTAGAGACACACAGTATATTATGCATACTTATATGCACCTCTCTTTGTCTTACTTAACAGTGTCTTGAAGATCATTCCTTAACAGTACAAATAGATCTAGCTTGTTTCTATTACACTGTTTAGAACAGTTTGTTACATGGCTGTACCTTGAAATAGATCTTTCTTGACTTTATAGGATTCTGCTTAGTCTCTCTTAACATTGGAATCCTCCTTGTCCTCCTCATCCGCCCTGTTCTCCCATTCTCCACTATGTCAGTTACAACCTCACAATTCTATTACTTCACTGTGACAATAAGAGAAAAGTGAATTAGTTTTATTTATTTTTATTGTAAGCTTTATCAAGATAATATACAGGTAATGTTAAAAGAAATTTATTTTGCCCAAGGGAATGAAAACAAGATATTTTGCTTACTGTGTATTTTGTGTATCTGTGTCTACACACACACACAGGACAGAGAGATTATAAGTCCAGCAGAGTGGAATGTTTTAATGATGCTCTCCAGAGCAAGGCTTTGATAATCCTGAGTAAATGAAGGGAGGCAAGCAGCTTTTACCCTTAGAGTTACAGGACAGTGCTCACTGATTCCACAGAGGAACATCCATGTGGCATATGGTGTCTGGAGGACGTGGACAATGGAGGGAAAATGCAGAATCTTAACAGAGATGTTGGTAACTGATAGAGTCTGCAGCAGCCTTCACTAGTCATTAGTGCCAAGAAAATATCTGCTTTGTAGTGAGAGGAGTGTTGACACAAAAATTAGTAGTTTTAGGGACATTTAATATCAGGTAAGACAGGGCTTTTAAAATTTCTACTCCAGGCAAAAATTAAAAGTTGCATTAAAGCAGATTTTTATCCTGAGAAAAATCACTTGGCTCGATCATTTTTGTTGTTCAGATGGAAGAGTAAGAAAAATTACTTTGCTGGAAGGAAAAGAGAAAGAATGTTCTGTGCCTTAGACTTATATAGAGTTTGGGAGACAAAATGAACCAATTTGAAATCTTTGCTTATTCCAGGGACATGATAGTTTCCTGTGTGTCCTTCTAGAGCTTTTATAGTTTAAGTTTTCACTATAGGTGATGATCCATTTTGGAATTGATATATTTATACATAGTGTGTAATAGTGACCAATGTAAGTCTTCTGCCTTGAAAGGTGAGTTACGACTTTCAATAAATGGAAAAATGTAAGTGGCCCATAGGTAAGTAGGGGGAACCACGTATTCTAATTTGGTTGGAACAGTCTTGGCTTATGCCTGCAATTTGTGCAATATATCAACAATACCCACTTTTACTCTCTAATGTGCTGCCATTTGACACTAGGTGTCAACACTACCCAGATGTACCTTTGACAGAAAGAGATGTGGAGCTGCTGAATGACATTTAGATTAAATAGTAGGTTGGGCTTAACAAGAATCATCTGAAACACAAAGCAATTTCCTCCTTTTTATTTTCTATTATCCTCTACATCTACTTCTTACCACCACCTATCAATTCTCATTTTTAATGAGGTGAAATGGTAACATCAGTATAGGGTTGTCTTACCATTGTCAAAACAAAAAAGTTAAAAAAAATTGAGTCAGTAGAATGGGAATCTATTACTAGTAGCATTTTTTCTGTACTTTTTGTTTGTTAACACAAATAGACTTTGATTTTTTCTCTCCTGTGTGTGTGACTATCCTCAATTAAAAAGAAATAATAGTTTAAACAAATAGACTTAATTCCTAATAAGTCAAGTAATATTGTGAATTGTAGTGTTTAGTTAATCACAGATAGTAAGCTGGAATCAAAATCTTACTGTAGATGCACTCACTCCTTGTTTAAGAGTGGTCAAACAATAACCTAGGGATGTGTAACCTTGGAAAAGATGCTGAATCAATTTAAATTTTTGTGCAATGGAGATAAAAATAGTCAATGACTTATAAGCAGTTCTAATGATTATTGGGAATATTAGTGAATGTAAAATGTTTACCAGTATGTGATTTAACTATTTACTTATATTTGGTATAATTAATGATATGATGGGATTTGCCTCTGCCATTTTTGTTTTGTTTTATATAAGATTTTTATATTTTTTGGTTTCTCTATTCCCTTAATTCTGCCTTTTTTGTGTTAAGTAAATATTTTCTTTTGTACTTGTATTTCTGTTGTTTAGTTAACTATTTTGAAGTTATTACCTTAGTGGTTGCCCTGGGTATTAAAGTTAATATCTTAATTTAAAACCACCTTGTTTAGATAAATACCAACTTAATTTTAATAGTATATGAAAATTTTGCTCTAATATAACTCTATTGCCTCCCTTTTTTTTGTGCAATTATCATACAAATTGTGTCTTTATAGATCATAAGCCCATGAATGCTATTTTATCATTATGGCTTTATGCAGTTTTCTTTTAAAACAAGTAAGAGTTACAAGAATGCATTTATATTGTCTTTTATATTTACCTATGTAGTTATTTTTATTGATGGCCTATATTTGTGTGGATTTGAGCTACTGTATAATGGCCTTATACTTTAGCTTGAAGGATTTCTTTTGGTGTTTGTTGTAGGGCAAGCTGGCAAACAGATGCCCTCAGTTTAGTTTATCTGCAAATATCTTTTTCTGTCTTCATTTTTGAAAAATAGTTTTCCTTTATATAAGACTGTTGGCTGACCTTTTTTCTCCCAGTAATTTGAATATGCCATCTCTGATGGTTAAAATTATGTGTCATTTTGAAGATGTTTTTGGATGAGAATAACCTTTAAATTGGTAAACTTTGAGTAAAGCAGATTGCCCTTCATAATCTGGATGGGCTTCATCTAATAAATTGAAATCCTGAAGAGAAGAAAAAGACCAGTTTCCTCAAGCAAGAGAAAAATCTCCAACAGACTGATTTCAAACTTCATCTGTACCATCAGCTCTCTAGAGTCTGGAGACTGCCGGCCCACACTGCAGATTTTAGGCTTCTTGCCTCCGTGAGTCATTTCTTATAATTAATCTATTTTATATGTGTGTGTGTGTGTGTGTGTGTAACACACACACACACATTCTGTTAGTTCTGTTTCTCTGGATAAACCTAAGCTTAATACAGATTTTGGTACTGAGAATAATGTCTCTATTTCCAGTAGTAAATAGTGTGATAGGCAATAGAGATACAAAAAAAATCACCATTGAATATTCTTAATCAAACATTTATAAGAAGCATGAGTGACCATGGATATGAGTGACCATGTATATGATACTTTAAGACATTTTTATCAAACTAGCCATTCTAATGGAATTGGGCGGTTGCTACAGATATCATCACACAAAGTGGGAAAACAAAAGGATGAGCTCAGGGATTAAAATTCCCAGTTTAAGCACTGTATAAATGACTGGAAAGCTTCTGTGTCTGCACTGAAAGATTGTCCTGTAGCCACAGGGCTGAAATTGCTGAAAACAAAGTCCAGAATCTTATCTTGTAAGTGGCTGATCTACAAAGCACATTGAATTCTCAGCCTCACGGGATGTCTACTATTTAGTTGAGAGCATTGATTGGGAAGGAATGGGATCTTGAGATGCAGAATCAGCATATGTAGAAAGACTTTGAATGAAGTTGAGAATACTGAGCCCCTACATTCTGAGGAAGCTTTGCCAATAGAAGCAGCCTCTCCACCCCTTTGTGAGGAGGTTAAGTCTACGTTCCCTGAGGAAACTATAATGGCCTCCCATGAGGCACTTGCCATATGAGACAATGCTGATTCTCCTCAGGAACCAGCACCACCATCTTCTTTGCTTTTAGATCTATGACTAGATTCAGCAACCATCGGGTCCCCAAAAGGAGAAGTACAAAGTGTGACTGATTTATGAGAAGGGTGAAATATACTCCAAAATAACTACTGAGTTTTCTAATTTATACAGACAGAATTCTGGGGAATGTGTGTGGGAATAGATATTAAGGATGTGGCATAATGACGGAAGGAACATAAAGTTATATGAGGCCAAATTTATAGATATGGGCCTAGTAATCAGAGATTCTAATTCTAAATTTAATGGTGTAGATTAGGGAACTCAAAGGGGCTGGAACAGTTTGCTTGGCTTAAATAAGGACTGAAATTTGGCCCAGAATGAATGAGCTAGAATACCAGATCTGCTGTGGTTCATTGTAGAAGTGATTCAAAGGCTTTGGGATATTAAAGTGTTAAGAGTGGATTTGTCATTTAAGACCTACTCACCCAACTGACAGAGTCTAGAATCATACCTTTCACCATGCCTGTAAAAACAATTTGTAAAGGAAGCCCCAGCATCCTTGAAGAGTTCTATGATTGCTCTTTTCTGAAGGAGAGACCTTCCAGTGGGAACTGTGGTCACTAAACTGGGGAACCTAAATGCAATGGGAGTAGTTGGATCCTGGGGTGATAAGGGCCAAATGGTGGTACTCAGTGCTTGGTTACAGTAATAGACAACAGAGTCAATGCAGCAACCAGAATAGTCCAATTCATGTAGAACGAGGGGATTGGTTAGTTGATCCTGGTGTTGCTAGAAATGGGATAAATAGAAAGCCTCTTAACTCTTACCTGATATATAAGCAGACAGTTCTAGATTGAGTGAACCAAACTCTAGTATGAACCATAAAAACAGATAGCGATGATCCCATCAATGAATTCCTAGACTCAAGTTAGTTTGTATACCCAGGACCCCTTGAATGAAAGGGGTGCTGGGTTCCCTTGAGAAAGAACCTTGCATATACTGCCAGAAGTTTACTTTTGGTCCTTCTCTCAGCCTTCCCCAAAGGAATTTAAGACCAGGTTAACTGTATATTTTGAGAGAAAGGGCTACTGGATACTGGCTCTGAAGTGCCTTCCAGGAGACATAAACATCACTGCTGTTTATATAGAAAAGGGGCTTAAAGAGGTCAGGTGATCAATGCAGTGTTAGTTTAGATCCATTTCTTAGTGGGTCCGTAAATCCCTGATATCCCCCAATTCTGAAAAGCATAATTGGAGTGGAGATATTCAGCTTCTGGCAGAATCTCCAGATTGGTTCACTGACCTTTGGAATAAGGGTAGAATGTCAGGGAAGGCCAAGTTGAATCCACTAGAACTGCCTCTGTCTAGAAAAAGAATAAACCAAAAGCAATGTCATATTCTTGGAGGGATTACAGAGATTAGCATCACCATTTGAAGGATGTAGAGGTGGTGATTCCTACCGCATCTCTGTTCTAGTTGCCTATTTGTCCTGTGTACAAGACAGATGGACTTGGAGAATAACAGGAGATTATTGTGAGATTAATCATGTGGTGACTTCAGTTGCAGCTGCTGTACCAGATGTGGTTTCATTGCTTGAGCACATTAACACTTCCTCTGATACCTGATATGCAACTATTGATTTGGCAAGTGCTCCCCCCCACCCAATCCCTATTTATAAAGACCACCAGGAGCATTTACCTCTCAGCTTGCATGGCCTGTTATGTCCTTTCACTGTCCTACTTCCAGAGTATATCAACTCTCCAGACTATGTTATAATTTAGTTTGCAGAGATTTTGATCATCCTTCTATCCCACAAGGTATCATGCTGGTCTATTACATTGATGACATTATGCTGATTGAACCTAATGAGGAAGAAGTAGCAATTACTCTAGACTTATTGATAAGACTTTACGTGCCAGGAGATTAGGAAATAAATCTGACAAAAATTCAGGAGACTTCTACCATACTGAAATTTCTAGGGTTGCAGTGATATGCAGTATACTGGCATACTCTTTTAAGGTGGAAGATAAGTGTTGAAACTGACCCCTCCTACAACCAAAAAAGAGATGCAATGTCTAGTGGGCCTCTTTGGAGTTTAGAAGGAACATAATCCTCATCTGAATATGTTACTCTGGCCATATACCAAGTGTCTAAAATTAAGGCCCATAAGAAAAGAAGGGTCTGCAACAGGTCCAAGGCGGTCATGCTCTGGACCATATGATCCATCGGACCCAAGGGTGCTTTAAGTGTGTCAGTGGCAGGTAGGGGTAGTCTTTGGTTTTTTTGGCAGTCCCTTATGGGTGAATCACAGTGTAGGCCTTTAGAATGTTGGAGAAAGTCCCAAAATCCACAGATACCTACTCACTCTCCTTTTGAAAAACAGTTCTTGGCTTTCTGTTGGTCCATAGTAAAAACTGAATGCTTAATCATGGGCAACTGATTACCTATGCAACCTGAGCTGCCCATCCTGAACTGGGTGTTACCTACCAAGTCACAGTGTTAGGCATACATAGCAGAAATCTATCATCAAATGGAAATTGTATTTATGATATGGGGCCTGAGCAGACCTTAAAAGCACAAGTAAGGTTCATGAAGAAGTGGCCTCAAGGTACAAGTTCTTACCCTTGCCATGCTACATTCCCTCTCCCAGCCTGCACCCATAGCCTCATGGAGAGTTCTTTATGATCATCTGAAAGAAGGAAACACTTAGGAAACAAATGAGTCTCCATAATATGCAGGAACAATTAGAAAAGTGGACAGCTATAGCTCTGTAGCCCCATTCTGGAACATCCTTGAAGGACAGTGATGTGGAGAAACCATTCCAGTGGGCAGAACTTTGAGTAGTGCACTTGGTTGTTTATTTTTCTCTGAAGATGAAATGCCCAGATGTGCAATTATATACTGATGTATGGGCTGTGGCCAGTGGTTTGGCTGGATGATCAGGAACTTAGAAGAAATACAATGGAAACATTTGTGACAAGAAAGTCTGGGGAAGAGGAATGTGAATAGACTTCTCTGAATAGGGAAAATCATGAAGTTATTTATGTCTCATGTCTATGCCAAAGGGTGACCTCAGTAGAGGAATATTTTAATAATCAGGTGCATAGGATGGCTTCTCTGACAACTTGTCAGCCTCTCTTTCTGTAGCCACATATGTCATTACTCACTGGGCTCATTAACAAGGTGGCTAAGGTGGCAGGGATGTAAGTTATGAATGGTTTTATACTCAGCAAAGTTGGCCTAGCTGTAGTCACTGTTGAGTGCTCAACCTGCCAGAGGTAGAGACCAACATTGAGTCCCCAGTATGGAACCATTTCCCAGAGTGTTCAGCCAGCTACCTGGTGTTTGCACTGAGGCACTTTTATCACTGAAGTGGTAGTGTTTCATTCTTACAGGAATTAACACTCTAGGTACAGAATTGCCTTCTCTGCATGCAGTGTTTCTGTCCAAACTGCCATTCATAGACTTACAGAATGTCTTATCCACTGTCATGGTATTCTACATGCATTGCTTCTGATCAAACAACTATCTTCACAGAAAATGAAGTACAGAAATGGGATCATGCTCTTGAATTCAATGATCTTACCATGTTCCCCACAATCCTGAAGCGGCTGTCTTATTAGAATTGTGGGACTGTCTTTTGAAGACTCAGTTACAGTACCAGCTAGGTGACAACTTTCTAGGCTAGGACAAAGTTCTAGGATGCTCTGAGTCAATGCTTAATATACAGTGCTGTTTATCCAATAACCAGGATGTATGGGTCCAGGAATCAAGAGGTAGAAATAGGAGGTGCTTGAGTGGCTCAGTCGGTTAAGCATCTGCCTTGATCTCACATCAGGATCCCAGGGTCCTGGGATTGAGTCCCACATTGGGCTTCCTGCTCAGTGGAAAGCCTGCTTCTCCCTTTCTCTTGCCTTCCACTCCCCCGTTGCACTCGCTCTTTCTCTCTCTGTCAAATACATAAATAAAATCTTTAAAAAAACACAACAGGTAGAAATAGTAGTAGTATCACTTACTATTACCCTTAGTACACAAATAGTGAAATTTTTGCTTCCTATTCCCACAACTGTATACTTTGTGGGTCTTGGGGTCTTAGATGCAGAGGGAGGAATTGAATTGGAGATAAATACGGCCACTCAGCCATTTTAGATTCCTCATGTCTTTGAATTAACGAAGAAGGAAGTTACTGTGTTGGTGAGGGTGATTTATCCTGGTTATGAAGAGGAATTGGACTGTTTTTCCACAATGGAGACAAGGAAATGTGTGGAACACAGACATACTAGGGAATCTTACTATTATCGTGCTATGTGATTAGGGCAGTTCAGGTAGGACTTTTAATAGCCTAGACTCTTCAGAATGAATGCTTGGGTCACACTACCAGTAAAGAACCATGACCAGCAAAACTGCTTAATAAAGTCAAGTAGCATACAGAATGGATAGTTGAAAACAGTAGTTATGAATATCAGCTATGGCTGATATTGGCAGCTATGTGACCAATGACAGAATCAAGTTCTATAATTTTCATGATAGCCCTTCTTTTCACCACATCTGTATCTTTGGGGTAAATACCCAGAAGCACAATTGCAGGGTCATAGGGAAGTTCTATTTTTAACTTATTGAGGAATCTCCACACCGTTCTCCAGAGTGGCTGCACCAACTTGCATCCCCACCAACAGTGTAAGAGGGTTCTCCTTTCTCCACATCCTCTCCAACACACGTTGTTTCCTGTCTTGCTAATTTTGGCCATTCTAACTGGTGTGAGGTGGTATCTCAATGTGGTT
>PISX010014272.1:0-53622 GCA_004024625.1 Mellivora capensis
CCCCCCGCCGTTGCATCTCCACTTCCTCATATCAGGAGATCATATAATAGTTGTCTTTCTCCGATTAACTTATTTTGCTAAGCATAATACCCTCTAGTTCCATCCACGTAATCGCAAATGGCAAGATTTAATTTCTTTTGATGGCTGCATAGTATTCCAGTGTGTGTGTGTGTGTGTGTGTGTGTGTGTGTGTGTGTGTATCACATCTTCTTTATCCATTCATCTGTTGATGGACATCTAGGTTCTTTCCATAGTTTGGCTATTGTGGACATTGCTGCTATAAACTTTCAGGTGCACGTGCCCCTTCGGATCACTACGTTTGTATCTTTAGGGTAAATACCCAGTAGTGCAATTGCTGGATCGTAGGTTAGCTCTATTTTCAACTTTTTGAGGAATCTCCATGCTGTTTTCCAGAGTGGCTACACCACCTTTCATTTCCACCAACAGTATAGGAGGGGTCCCCTTTCTTCACATCCTTGCCAGCATCTGTCGTTTCCTGACTTGTTCTGACTGGTGTGAGGTGGCATCTCATTGTGGTTTTGATTTGTATTTCCCTGATGCTGAGTGATGTGGAGCACTTTTTCATGTGTGTCTTGGCCATCTGGATGTCTTCTTTGCAGAAATGTCTGTTCATGTCCTCTGCCCATTTCTTGATTAGATTATTTGTTCTTTGGGTGTTGAGTTTGCTAAGCTCTTTATAGATTTTAGATACTAGACCTTTATCTGATATGTCGTTTGCAAATATCTTCTCCCATTCTGTCAGTTGTCTTTTTGGTTTTGTTAACTGTTTCCTTTGCTGTGCAAAAGCTTTTGATCTTGATGAAGTCCCAATAGTTCCATTTTTGTCCTTGCTTCCCTTGCCTTTGGCATTGTTCCTAGGAAGAAGTTGCTGTGACTGAGGTTGAAGAGGTTGCTGCCTGTGTTCTCCTCAAGGATTTTGATGGATTCCTTTCTCACATTGAGGCCCTTCATCCATTTTGAGTCTATTTTCGTGTGTGGTGTAAGGAAATGGTCCAATTTCATTTTTTTGCATGTGGCTGTCCAATTTTCCCAACACCATTTGTTGAAGAGCTGTCTTTTTTCCATTGGACATTCTTTCCTGCTTTGTTGAAGATTAGTTGACCATAGAGTTGAGGGTCTATTTCTGGGCTCTCTATTCTGTTCCACTGATCTATGTGTCTGTTTTTGTGTCAGTACCATACTGTCTTGATGATGACAGCTTTGTAATAGAGCTTGAAGGGACAAAATATTTTTTAAGACAGAATATTTTTGTACAACAAGTCCCGAGACCAAAGGGATTTTGAGACCTTGAAAATGGCTTGTCTAATGGAAATTGTTCTCTATTTAAGTGTGTACTCTGTTACCAGATTTCTTGGTGCTGGAAACGAAAAAAATCAGTGACTAAAATTAAGTTATCTGCTGTCATAGTTCCCAAGTTTAAATCAGTTCTCTACCATTCTCTGACTTTGAGAAGATTAAAATCTCTAAGACAAAATTTCCTCAGTTTTAAGATGGGGAAAATGGATCATCTGTAGATAGTGGCACATAGAAGGCACTCAGTAAAATTTAACTGTGATGGTTATGATGCCACCAGAGGTGTGTGCTTGTTGACATTTTTGTTTTCTAGTTAGCAACATGTTTCATTATGCTTTAGGGCATTTTTAGCAAATCTTAATGCTGTTTCTTCTGCCTGAGAGTGCTTCTTCTGTTTTGATGTTCTTGTTTGAGGTTGTGCTGATATATTACCATCTCCAAACTATTCTTACTCAACTCAGGAAGTTTAACTTGGAAGTTTGCACACTGGCTTGGGCATCATTTAAAATTTTACTGGTTATGCCATCTTGCCCATTAGACTAATTAGGAAGTCTAAGAATACAGATCAAACCTTTGGAAGCTGTAATGTGACACATCTCAGGCTCAGACCTCATGCAAAAGTTACTCATTTTATTAAAATGTTTTTAGGTATTGTTTCTTTTTTTCTAAACTGTGAGCTCCTTGAAGTTAAAAACTGTTTTATTCATTCTTGTATCAGTCTGATTAATTATTGGCAGTATTACTGATGTATACATATGCATTGTCACTTCCATATGCATGATTTGATTTAATTTCTTTAATTTTATGAGTAACTAGATTAAAATGATATGGAAGACAGGTAAAATGGATAGATTATAGGGAAGAGGATAATGAGAAGGAAGTCAAGAACAGGAAAGAAAAAAAATTCCCTCTCACAGAAGTGTCCATAAACATACTTGAGTCCATCTAGGTTAGAGATTGATAGTATACGTTGAAAACATAAGAACTCAAAGCAAAGAGCAGAGAAGAAGAGAAAATCAATTTCAGTTATTGCTCTAAATGAAACTGTCACATTTGATCAAGTAGATGATAATTCAGTTTGTGCCACTATTAGTCTTAATATTTAAGTGGCACATCTCCCAGTCTCTCTTAGGAAGTATATTAAAAAAGAGTGGTAATGCTGTGAACTACTGTTGATTATCAAAGGGATCCTGGTCTCCTGTTTTTCTATGTATCTGAAAATTTTGTATTGTGTGTAAATGTAGTTAATTAAGTTTATATTTTTGTAACTATTTGAAAATACAGTAAAACAGTATTAGTTTGGATTGCATGTCTGAAATACAGTATAATTTTACTTTTAAAGAAGTAACTGTCTCACTATTTTTACTTTTTATTTAATTATGTGTATTAACCAGAAGTATTCTAGTAAAGTAATGCCACTTAAACTTGCCTTGTCAGTTTTATTTAATTGGATAAATAGAATACACACACACACACACACACACACCCCAGAGTAGAGTTTTCATCTGATAATGGATCAGATAGCTATTTGTGTTGTTAATTACTAGATAAAAGTTGTTGGTTGTTTTTTAATATCGTAGTGTATGAAGAATACTATCTTTGTACAATAGATTAGCCATGGAGTGAGATGCTTACTCCAGGGTGCATGGTTTTTTAGTTGAGTAGATGAAGGATGGAGCCATTTTTATTACATTAATTTTATTCTTGAATTCACTTAATTTGGTTATTTAAATACATGTGTGATATGAGTGAACTAAGATGTCTGGACACATGAATGAACAAGAGTTCAGCTTTTAGTGATTTTAAAAAGTTGGTTTGTCCATATGGAAATCTAGAATGTGTTCCTCAAACTGGTAAATGAGCACTCCCCCACAGGTCATTCCTCAGCATTATGTAAGAGTTGCTTGGAGGCCTTCCTGATTAGGCAACTGATGGAGGAGATAGCTCTACATATTGATAAGCTGCCAAACAAGCAAGAATGAGGGATGGATCTTTTGTTATAAAAGGGCCATGAAAATGGGAGGGGTAATGTATTTAGAGTTTAATTCCTTTGATATTCTTAACAATAAAGGCTAATCTGAAAGTTTATTTAAATACATCTTTGAAATATTAACATATTGATAGAGATCTGATTCTAAAGCTGCAGATATGGTCATTTACAAATATAATTTTTAAAATTACTTAAACTAAAAAAATTAGAAGTTTTCTCAAAAATATTTTGAATGCTTTGTCAAATTTAAAAAATTCTTAATGTACAAAATGCAAGAAGAACTTGAACTCTTTCACTGACTTACTCATTTAATATAGAAGCTTGAGCTAAGAGGACCATGTTTAGTTTTCAGAAGCCCATTTATCATTAAAAAGTCATCTCTAGGGACGCCTGGGTGGCTCAGTTGGTTGGACCACTGCCTTCGGCTCAGGTCATGATCCTGGAGTCCCGGGATCGAGTCCCGCATCAGGCTCCCAGCTCCACGGGGAGTCTGCTTCTCCCTCTGACCTTCTCCTCACTCATGCTCTCTCTCACTGCCTCTCTCTCAAATAAATAAATAAAATCTTTAAAAAAAAATAGTCATCTCTAAAAGTTAGGGGTTTTGTATCAGATACATCCACACAGAGTATTTGTACCTACTTCTCTTACCTGATGATGATGCTTTTCTGTTTTTCAAAGGAAGTCCTAAAAAAATAAAAGAAGTCCTAACTTTTCAGCTGCTGAGAACTCTCCAAGAAAAACTATATATCTGGAATCAGGGGCGCTGTCTTCCTTTGGTATTAGGTAGAAGTAAAGTTTCTTTCTTCGTTGGCACCTGTGGTCCTTTAGCCTGGTGACTACCAGGAGTTCCAGACATCTAGGAGCTGAAGAAGGGATAGTGGGTCTTTCTCTTGTCTGGTTAGCTTCAGTGCTGCAAAAACAAGTCACCAATTTCTGAAGGAAAATTAGGTGTTTCCTCTGACCATTTCTCAGGGTAGGCCTCAGGTTGAAGTTGTATTTAAGGCTCTGACCCTAAAGATTCTTACAATTTTTTTTTTTTTAATTTTCAGTGTCATTCAGATGCTCACTTTAGTTTATTGGGATAGAGTTACATAGCATTTCTCTAGACTTTCCTGTCCATTTCGTTGTAATAAATATTAATTATTATTTATAGTTGTCATGTCATTATTATAAACTCCATCTTACATGGGACACTCAACTACTAGTCCTAATGGTGTATGATTTTCCTTTTAGGTTCTCTGGGGTCTCTGTTTGCAATTCTCTGCAGGAACTATCTCAGCATCACAGAAGGTTGCTGCAGTTTATTCCCACCTTGGGCAAGGGGAATATTCTGCAGGAGGAATGAATGAATGTACTTGATTATCTACTTACCACAGGAAAATTTTCCATTTCCCATTTTGTTTGCTTTTTTCCCCACCAGAATCTACAGGTTCAGAAAATTCTCCAAAGTTCTTATAACTACCTCCACTATTTCGAATACCACTTGCCAAATTGGGTGCTTTAAAAAAAATTTTTTTTTATTGTTTTACTGTTGTTGCATTTTCCTGGCTTAATTTCTTTTCACCTGTGAAGTACTATTTCAACAAATAGACTCTTAATTTTGTGTCTCTAACCTGTCATTGAGACTTTTTTTTTTTAAAGATTTTATTTATTTATTTGACAGAGATCACAAGTAGGCAGAGAGGCAGGCAGAAAGAGAGGAAGAAGCAGGCTCCCCAATGAGCAGAGAGCCCCATGTGGGGCTTGATCCCAGGACCCTGGGATCATGACCCAGGCCGAAGGCAGAGGCTTTAACCCACTGAGCCACCCAGGCGCCCCTCATTGAGACTTAATTCACAATAATTCTAGGGAGGAACAGTTATTACTAGAGAGGCAGCATTCCATGGTGGGCTCTGGAATTAGATTGCTTGGGTTCAGACTCATCCTGCTACTTGCTGTTGAATATCATGTGAATTATGTAAATTCTCTGTGCTCATTTTCTCACCTATGTAATGGGAATAATAGTTTATGGGTTGTGAGGATTTGTGATGTTGTAAGGTTTAAGTGAGTAGAACCCTTAACTCATATTCTTGCAAATAGTATCAAATGGATGCCGATGCTATTATTGTTGGCACAGAAAACCTTAAATTACATAGATTAAGTGAAGACTTCATGTGTATTCCTAAAAGGAATCCTGATCTTTCATCTATGGCTTATTTACTTTTACCTTCAGGGAACTAAATTCAGGCCACAGATTTACCACCCATATGAGCCAGTTATCAAAGGAACATTATACTTTTAATTTGGGCTTACCCTTAAAGATGAGTGGCTTTCTTCATAGGAGCAGGAAGAGGCAGTTTAAATGGCTGAATCCTGGTCAGTATCACGGTGGCCGACAAGGATTTCCAAAAGTATTGTCCTCTATATATTACCAGGATACACATTACTGTTTTAAATCATGAACTGTGAACTATTATGCCTGTGGGGTCATGATCTAACAATTTCCACAGTCAACACTATTGCCAAGGGGCTATGACAGCCTGTATTAACACTGAATATCAAGACCAGGTAACAAACTGAAACTATTACTGTATTTCTGTCAAATTTTGCTTGATCAACACCTAGAGTAATGGATGCAGTTTTATTTATAGAACATTAATGTAAACTAAGGAGCCTAGAGAAGATTAACTCATTTAACAAATGTGGTCTCAAATATTTATTATGACAAAGGACTAGCTTTTAATCCAGATCTGTCTATTTTGGATAAGAAAAAAACTACATAATGGTTAAATGAACTGATAAGGAAATGTACTCTTGATTGCTTTGTTTTTTACCATCTGGAAAGTGCATCACAAGTTACATAAAACTTGTAAGTGGGCTTTAGAAGCTTTCTCTCATGAGTTGGGGCTCTCTGTATAGCTCAGAAACTTTGTGAATTCAGTATGAAATATGAGACTTTTTTTCCTAGATGATAGTATATTTCTGTTCTACAGAACAGTTTGGCAATACCTAGTAACTTTGAAGGTGTGCGTACTCTATAACCTAGGAATTCCACTCCTAGAGATAATTTCACATAAATTGTCATGTATATGCAAAGAGATATACTACTGAAGTGTTCATAGCAGTCTTATTTGTAATGGAGAAAAGTGCGAAGCAAGCTAAATATCAGTGAAAGGGAAATGGATAAATTGTGGTATGTTTATAAATAGAATATTATATAGTCGTGACATGTATATACCAGTGCTAACTTTTTATGTTTCATGTGTTAATGGATTTATGATTTTCCTGAAGATTAACTTCCAAAATCTGTAAGAAGGATGGTAATTGAGAATTTAGAATTGAAAAACCGAAAAGATGGAGACCTACAATATGGAAAAAAATTAGTCAGAATTAAGTCTCTTAAAAGCACCAAAAAGAGATTTGCTCATCTTTATTGAACTTAATATCAAGGAAATTTATAAGAACTTTAGGAGCAAGACTTACTTTATTATTTTTTTTAATATTATTTATTTATTTATTTGATAGAGATCACAAGTAGGCAGAGAGGCAGGCAGAGAAAGAGGGGGAAGCAGGCTCCCTGCTGAGCAGAGAGCCTGATGTGGGGCTCGATCCCAGGCCCCTGGGATCATGTCCTGAGCCGAAGGCAGAGGCTTTAACCCACTGAGCCACCCAGGCACCCCAAGACTTACTTTATTATAGCATATGGTACTGGTACAGAAAAAGAGGGAAGCTTCTTATTAGAAATTAATGATTCAGAGTTTGAGTCCATCTGTTTTGTCATCTTGGTTACTCTAAACTTTAGTTTTTTAATACGTAAAATGAGAATCTTGGCTATATTTGCCTCATAGTGTTAGTTTTAGAATCCCCTATGAATTTATTATGAGGTACATGGCATTTTTATTAACTTCAGCGAGCGCAGTCCCTCACTTCCAGATCTTTAGCAAGACACTCAGCTTAACTAATGTCTCCTCATCTATATGGTAGATAAAATGAGTGTGAACTACATGGTTTGTTAGGGCTCTAAAATCTTACATACCATCTGGATTCAGTAATATAATTTTTACTTTTCCCATTTCAATAAACGTTTTCCTGTTATGCCTAGAGATGTTTTGATTTCTCCACATAGAGAAGGAACTTTCAACAGATGAAATATAGAAAACTTTCTGTTTGTAAACTTTCAAACATGACAAAGCTATAGGCTAGAGCAAGAAAGCATCACATCTGCTTCTAACAGAAGACATTAGCAATTACTTGGATACATTTGTGAACATGAGTGGGCTCACTTAGAACTGAACTTGTATGTACTTTTTTTAGGTGATCCTCTGGGATCTCACATTCAAAAGTAATTTATGTTCTTGTACTAAGCAGTGTTTCCTGTATCCATCATATTTTTGGAGAATCCTTTCACCTCTTAAAGAGTTTGATTCTCCCTCCCCTCCCACCCAAGACAATTCAAGACTTGCTGTTCAGTCTGGTGTTACAGTAATTATATGAAACCACTTCCTACCCTTCATCAATAAAACTGGAGGGGTGCTTTGCTGGTTCAGTAGGAAGAGGATGTGACTCTTTTTTTTTTTTTTTAAGATTTTATTTATTTGACAGAGAGAGATCACAAGTAGGCAGAGAGGCAGGCAGAGAGAGAGAGAGAGGAGGAAGCAGGCTCCCTGCTGAGCAGAGAGCCCGATGCGGGGCTCGATCCCAGGACCCTGAGATCATGATCTGAGCTGAAGGCAGAGGCTTAACCCACTGAGCCACCCAGTTGCCCCGAGGATGTGACTCTTGATCTCAGGGTCAGGGTTTTAATTTGGGAGTAGAGAATACAAAAGAAAGAATAAGAATAATAAAAAAAAACGTTTAAAAGTTACCTGGAGGGGTTATTCATCCTCAAGAAGTTAAACACATGGGGTACCTGGGTGGCTCAGTTGATTAAGTGTCTGACTCTTGATTTTGACTCAGTTTGTGATCTCAAGATCATGAGCTCAAGTACTGTGTCAGGCTCTGCTGGACGTGGGACCTGCTTAGGATTCTCTCTCTCCTTCTGCCCCCCACCCTCACACTCTCCTCTCTCTTTCTTAAAAAAATAGAAAAAAGAAAAACTTACCTAATGACATGCAAAATTCTCTGCTGGTCTCTTTTGGAATCCTAAAGAGGAATAAAACATTTTTTCCCTTTAGGAATTTATGAATCTGGATGACAAAATCTATTTCTCTGTCAAGAAAATTTATTATATATTAGCATCTGACCTGTTAAAGGATAACAGAACCTTAACATACTGAATATTATGTAGCTTTTTCATATGTAGGCCTGATTAACAGTGTTAGTTTTTCACTCATTCATTAAATTAACAAATTTTATTTTTAATATTGTGTACCCATTAATGTGCTTGTCACTAGTGGTAGAGTAACATGATAGAGACACAGTCCCTGCTTTCAGATAACAGACTACTGTGATCGAGTCAACTCACTTCTCTTTTTCATGGGTATATTTTAACTGAGAGAGACAATTACATTCAAAGATTAGCTTAAAAAATACAGCATTCTTTATCTAGACATTTATTTTGGTAATTTATCATAGGGGTAAATAAATACAATAAAGTCACTTGTTTTCTTTTAAATTTCATTTGTTTTATTTCTGCATGGTTTTATTTCCATTTTACTTCTCTTTGAGATGTGACCACCTGTTTGTACCCAGGTCTGGTCCAAAGCTTTCTGATGGCTTATGGCTTTTAGCTGATTCTACTGGCTTTGGCCACGTAGAAGCTAGAAGTTTTCAATAGCTGTTGTGAAATCTTGTGGCTCTTTGAATACCAGAAGTCTGTGGTTTCTTAATTCAATCCAGTTAAATAAACTGGTACTTCATCAACCTTCTTTCTGCTACTTATTGGGTGTTCTGTAGAAAAGCTCATTTAACCTTTATAATATCTAAATCCCTGCAGCATTATAAAGATTTAGCAGCTGAAATCTCCAATCTGTCATTTATTGAGCAACTGCTATATAATGTGCCAGCCATTGTTCTGAGGATATAATCATCAAAAAAAACCAGACACAGTCCCTGCCTTGTCAAAATTTGTTTGATGTAATGACTTCTAAGTGAAATGATAAAAATGATGATGAGCTTTTATTGTGTGCTCACTGTGTGCCAAGCACTTTTCCATTTGCTACAATATATTAACTCATTACTCCTTACAACAACCTGTGAGATGAAGGTAGTATTTATTATTATTCTGATTTTATAGATAATGAAACTGAAGCAAGAAAGATTACTTTGCCCCAAGTCACACAGCTAGCATGTGTGGATGAAAAGATGGAATTCACATCTGCCAGTCTGGCTCCAAAACTTCCACATTTATCCACTGCACAGTACTGTGCAATTATAACAGATAATTATGGTATAATTTAAATGGATAATTAAATAGGTAATTTCAGTAAGTGTGAGCAGTGGTATAATGGAAATTCTTGCTGTTGTGGGAGCCTAGAATGAATTCACCCGATTTGGTCTTATTAGGGTCTGGGAAAGAGGGGAAGCTTTTCTGAGAAAGTAAATCTTTATTGAAATAGACTTTCCCACCCCACCCTTTTAAACTATTGAAAAAAATTGGAAAGAATATTTTAAAATAGGATTAGACACTAGTTTTCCTACAAAGAAATAACAAAATAGGTTAGAAAAACCAGGAATCTGTTCTCAATCTGGGGAGGTACTCTGGTGATTACACTTTATTTATTGGTTGGGTGAAATAAATTTTTTTAATGAGCTGTTTAAAAAATTATCCAGTGGTAAAAAGTTCTTGTATTTTTGAGGAGACAAATAAGAATAGAGTATTATTATGTAAATAAATAATACTAGGTGCTTTAGTTTTGTTGTTTGTGGTAGGAGAAAATATTTGACTTACATGCCGTTTAAATTAGTTTAAAAATGGTAGGAGATTTGATTGATTACTTCAGGTCTACTGTCACATTGGAGCTGGGATTACCATTTCTGAATTCTGTACCATGAAAAGAGCATAGAAAAAAGTACTAAATGCATTTTTTATAGAACATGTTCCACAATATAAAGGTTTGGCAGAGTGTTATGCATTCAGATGAGGCTGTTTAGGATTTTCGAATTAAATTGCAATTTAGATAGATTTTTAAGTATGAAGTTGAACAGTTTTTGTAACCTGTGTAATGACTGATTTTGTCAGTTATTGATATTTTGAGTTCTTTCCATTTTTTTTAAAAGATTCATCATTTCTGAGAGAGTGAGCACGCAAGCACAGGGTGGGGGGGACAGAGGAAGAGGAGAGAGAGAATCTCAGGCAGATTCCCCGCTGGTCAGAGCCCAGGGCAGAGCTCAATTCCATGATATGACCTGAGCTGAAATCAGAAGTTAACACTTAACCAACTGAGCCACCCAGGGGCCCCTTCCATTTTTATGATAAAATGGGTAATTTTTTAGGGTGCATTTGGAAGTATTTTTGACTAAAAATATTATGACAAAGCTATATGATAGATGAATCTGGTAATATTGCATATTCTTCATAATGTAGTGCTTATCACCTTTCATACACAAAAGTCTCATGGTTATTTTACTATGAAAATGGTTATTTTCATAGTAAATCCATTTAACAGAATTCAAGATCTGAATTAGGAGCTGTAGGGGATCAGGTTTGACCATTTTTATTAGTATAGTAATGCTCGATCAATTTAAAATATGTACCATGGTTGTTCTGTATTTAATGATCTTACTGGTTTATTTCCTTTTCATTATTTCCCTTTCATTCCAGAATTGAATATAGCATTCATTTGTCAATTCCATTGACTGATCTACTTGGGCTTCATCATAACAATTTCTTGCTTTGTTTTTGTTCCTTTTGTTTTACTCTAACTCCTCCCCAGGCCAGTCACCTTCCCCTTATTTTCTCCACTCTTTAATATTCTGGCTGGCCTCTGTATGATTCCGCTATCTTCCTTACTGTTCTGTTATCCCCATACTGTATTATGTTATGGCAGTCTTCTCTTCTGCCATTTCTACTTATAAGCATCCATCCTCATTGCCTAACTCTATGTGGTACTCAGGGGAGTCTTCAGTTTAAACACCAGATTAACTAACTTCTTCCATTAAAGCTCAATTTGACATCTGTTGTCTACTTAAAACTATATGGAGGAATATATACCTACATACATAAAAAGTTTGTTATTCTAATTGCTTTGGATTTTTTGGTGAACTATGGGATTTCTCCCTAATTATTCTTACCTGGAAACTTGTGGTGTTTTAATGTGGATCTTATTTGAGGGAGTGATGGTACCTGGCTATTAAGTTCCAAGCCTTGAATTTTTCCTGTCTATATGTGAAAGAGATCTTTATTTCCAGATTGTCTTAGTTCTTACTACTTGAAGTGTGGTCTGTGGAACGGTAGCATCACATCACCTTTGTGGTAGAAATGCAGAATCTCAGGCCCCACTCTAGACCCTATGGCTCTTAATCTGTATTGTACCATGATCTCTAGTCAGTTGACATGAATATTGAAGTTTGCAAAGCACTGTTCTAGATATCAACCAGCTAGTCGACACATTATCATGCTGACAGAGACTGTACTTTTCTAGAACCATTCTTAAACATGTGACAAAGTGATCTTATTTAAATGTTTCTAAATAACATTGTAACTTTTCATCATGGTTCACAAAAAGTTCTGTTCTGGTGGATATCACTACTACTGTGCAGAAGCAATGACAGGAATAATCTTGAAACAGTAGCCAGTTTGTCTTTGAAGTGAGTTTTGGTGTATGCTAGATCCAAAACTGTGACAGCCATTTATAAGCCCGTTTTCTTTGTTCTGTCCTCTAGCATCAGTTTGCATCTGTGGATGAAGATCTGTCTTTTTTTTTTTGCTTCTTGGGCTGTGACTTTTCAAGAAAATTGTATGCATTAAGATGAACCTTTAAGGTACTCCTGGGTGGCTCAGTTGGTTAAACGTCTGTCTTCAGCTCAGGTCATGATCCTCCCAGGGTCCTGGGATGGAGCTCCATGTCTTGCTCCCTGCTCAGTGGGGAGTCTGTTTCCCCCATGCATTCTCTCTCTCAAATAAATAAATAAAATCTTAAAGAAAAAAAGAAAAGATGAATCTTTCAGGTGTAGGGAAAAGTAATCAAATTTCTAGTAAATTTTTAGTCTTAACATGAGCAAGAATTAAGCTTTACTGAAATTTTATATATTGGTTAATCATATATGTATACAATTTATGAATAAATAGGTAATAATGGCCCATATTCAAATCTTCCTTGTACGTGATGAAAAAAGTTTATAGACTACTTCTCTGTAGTGCAGTATGACAATCCCAGATTTTCTGAGTAGACTGGGAAATAATCTTGTAGTAAATTCTGTACTATGTCCTACAGCCTGTGGATGTACATGAATAAGGGACAGTACTTATTTTGTATGGTTGATCGTGAAATAATTTCTGTGTTCTCTGAGCACATATTAATGGGGGCTTAGAGATAAATATGCCCTATGTTAAACTGTATTACATGTAATCTGTGAAGTTAATATACTGTGTGTGTGTAATCATTTGGTGATATCCTAAAACTTAGATCTATTTGTATACTTCTGCTTTAGGAGATAGTTAAAAAAAAACTTGAATGTTTTTATTTTTATGATCAGGAAAGAAAAAACGTTCTTTTTTGGTACTTCAAAAATGAAGAGTTCTGAGAGCACACAAAATTTATCTTTTATTATTCTTTTGCATTTAAATGAAGGTGAACAGTGTGGCTCACATACAAACACATTTCTGTTGGCATTTTTCTGGAGTAATATCTTCGTGTAATGATGGTAAACAGTATTTCAGTGGGTGTTTTGTAGGTTTTAATGCCTTGTTTGGACTTAAATAGCTAAAAGTGACAGTGGGAGGAAGTGGCAGAAAAATACCCAGATGTCTGTGAGATAGTGATATGTCACTTAGCACCTCAAGAGTGTTAAGTTTTAAATAACAGAAGTAAACTCCAAGAACTGACCTTCGCTAGGAGCCATTCTGTTTTGTACAGCTTCTGCTGCATGTGGCTGTGACCAAGGAGACTTTCGTTGTGGTTACCAGAGGGCACCCTTGTGGTCATAACCAAGTTGTAAATGTCACCAAGATTCTTCTTGAATGTCTATCACATGTGTATCAGTAATTCTAAAGTAGATAAAAATGAAACAAAGATTCATTTGGGAGTTAGCACTCCCAGAAGGTTAGTTTTAAAACAGAACAGCAGAAGGAGTTGTGACATGCATCCATAAGCAATTGTAATGACTTGACAGTTATTTAGCCCTCAGTTCCTAGCCCAGTGGTTGAACTGACAGCATGCCGGCAAAGGTAGTGAGGCCTGTTTCAGTCCCATTAATGTCTTCTTGGATGTTAGCCTGCGGTCGGGGTAATGATAAATGTTCAGTGATTGATGATTTTATAGTCCCAGGGGATTCTGGGTGATCTCTGGTTTCTGTGAGCCAAGGCAGTTTGCTTCCTCCCTGTTTGGGCCTCTAGGAAGGTTTTCTCATCTTTACTAAAATCATTTTAAGTTAGCAAAAGTGTAGATATCACCTGAGGTTTAACTAACCAGGATTCAAAGCCTTGTTTAAAAACAATATGATTCTGTACTTAGTATGTGTTAAGAGTTAAAAACTATAACAGTTCTTAATCCACAGAGCTTTTATAACATTTATTTGTAAACCTTAGTATCTTTTTTCCTCCTTTGTTTTTTTTAACATGTCTTAAGTTATAAAGAGAAATTTAGAAACAGCTATTTTGAAATAATAACATTAACCTTAATATGTTCATGGTGTATGCAATTTCATCTTCAAGACTCAAAGAATTTAAATCAGCTGTTTTTGGTTTTGTTTTTTAAGATTTTTTATTTATTTATTTGACAGAGAGATCACAAGTAGACAGAGAGGCGGGGTGTGGGTGGGGAGCGGGCTCCCTGCCGAGCAGAGAGCCCGATGTGGGGTTCGATCCCAGGACCCTGAGATCATGACCTGAGCTGAAGGTAGAGGCTTAACCGACTGAGCCACCCAGGCACCCCAAATCAGCTGCTTTTAACAAATGTTTTCCTTTTTACATGGTTCAGTTTTTCTAGTAGTCTGTCTTGTTATACTAGTATTGTTAAATATATGTTTGCCATTCAGGAAAAGATTCATTTCTAGTATATTGATTGTGGATTATTTTTAATATTTTAATTTAAACTTGTAATTACCTCATAATAGGTAGGGTTTGGAGACAGAGGAAGGAAGGTAGAAATAAATATTTTCCTAATTTATTACAACTTAAAAGTATATTTTCTTAGTTTATCCTTTTTTAAAAAAATGGTCTATAGAACTTTTTTTTGGCTATTAACGAGTTCATAGGGCCAATTTTCTTTAAGATCATTAAGAAACTACTTTAAAACCTTAAAAGGAATAAAAGGAGCACTTCTGTTTAGTTTTTCAAGTAATGAACAAGGAACTTGGTTAGGAATGACCATTTGTAAGTCTGTATATTAATTAGATGAGTGTCATTAAGCTCAATTAGCAGGGCTGCCAAATAATCTCTTTAATACTCTGGTCTTTTTTTTTTCCCCCTAGGGTTTTACAGACAGCCCTCATTACAGTGATCACTTGAATGACAGTCGATTAGGGGCCCACGAAGGCTTGTCCCCAACACCTTTCATGAACTCAAATCTGATGGGTAAGTTGGTAATTCTCTGCAAGTAGTCTTTACAAAGCCTCTTTGGTCAGAGACGTTTTTTAGTCTTCTGTCCAAGAAATACATGTAAGTATCTAGAAAAAAAGTTCTTGTGTTTCTAGGGGCATCCAGACTTTCCTTGTTCAGCTCAGTTTGAGGAGCAAGCATTCAGAAATATCACTGGTACCAAAAAAAGGAAGCAGCATTGTTTTTAAATTTGGCAGTGTCTTTGTGTTATCAGGCATTTTATGTTTTCTGCTTTCTGGGCAAATAAGCATTTTGAGACATTTGTAATTTACTATTTGTCTTAACAGTCAAATCTATATGTGGCAATTAAAAATATGATTAAGGATTGATTTTAAGCAGATTTTACTTACGTTGGACAGTATTTCTTTTGGCACTATTTGATTAAAACTTAATATAGCATTTAGATGTTGGCAGCATTTGTTTTAAAGCACTTGGGTTCATATTGGGGATTTTGAAGTTGTGTTCTGTATTAATGAAGTAGTACTTTGAAGGATACTACCTACCACCTAAACCGGATTATTATATTTTGGCGAAACCTTTAGGTTAGCTTTTCTTTTTCTCTCTTCTCCCTGCAAAACACCTATCACTCTCTCCCTCACCTCTTTCTTTCTCATGTGAAAGTTTATAGCTGTTCAAGCTGAAGTGATAAGCCCAAGCTTCCCCCCGCCCCCCTAGTTTGGGTGCCTTTTTTTATTTTTTTTAAGCAGCAGTTTTACCTTATTGCAGAACCTGATTAAAAAGAACCTGTGTTTTATACCACTATTTTTCCTTCTTGCTTGTGCTGGGCCTGGGCATATTAGAAAGCTTTGTTTAATCTATTTTACTTGTTGTCAGTGGCATCATGTAAATATGGAAGTTTGTGTAATTGACATTGATTTCATTACTTACTCTGTTTCTTAAGGACGTGACCTATATTATGGTCTTGGAATTGTCCTTTTAAGACACAGCCATGCTAAACTAAGTGGATTATCCAAATCCAAAATCCAGGTGGTCTGCAATTTCTTTATAAATGGTTTTGCTTTGCACAGTCTTTGTTTAATTCCCTTATCCTCTATAAAGTGTTGAGGAGACTGTCTAATATTCTAGTGTGGATTTTGCCTAAAGCAGTTGCCACTTTCAAGCCAGAATCATTGAGTATGACATAAGAGTTAAAAATCTAATGAGCAATAATAAAACTTGTGTTTAAAATGACAGTTTGTTTTAACATAAATGCAGATGAAAATCACATCATCCCAGGTAAAAATCAGAATTAAATTGAGAACAAAATAATTATCGTCGCACTTAGTCGGGGAAAACTTTTTTATCTTTTTTTTTTTTTTTTTAAATTTGTCAGAGAGACAGAGAGAGTGAGCGAGCACAGGCAGACAGAGTGGCAGGCAGAGGCAGAGGGAGAAGCAGGCTCCCTGCCGAGCAAGGAGCCCGATGTGGGACTCGATCCCAGGACGCTGGGATCATGACCTGAGCCGAAGGCAGCCGCTTAACCAACTGAGCCACCCAGGCATCCCTATCTTTTTAATTTTCTGTTGAACTTACTATCAAAGTAAAATAGATGTGACACTCCAAATAATTTCATTCTATAGTATATCTTTTCCACAAGTAGCATTTAATTTATTGTAAATATGGTAGAGCAAACTCAGTCATTGTTTTTGTAATTTCAGATTGAACTAAGCTTTCTTAGTTGAGGCTATACTTCTTAAACGTGAAAAATCAGAAATTGCCCTTTTTAAAATGTATGTGTTTATATTTATTCTTAGCTCACAGTTATGATTCTTAAGCCCAGTAGAATTGCATCATTAGCATAGCTTTGAGTCAAGGTGACTGTTAAAATTGTGGGGATAAGTGTGGGAATTAAATGAATTCTAAGAAGTATGCATGTCAGTCACTTGGTCTGAGCATCTCTTGGCTAAAAATATTTCTGTAATTCAGTTTGAGGTAACATTTTCTTAAAGACAGCAGTTGTGAGCCTGTGCTTGTTGGTTTCTTCAGTTTACAGATAATTATTAGAATACTTTTAATAGTCATGCATACCCTGTGTATTAAATCAGCATCTAAAATAAGTCTTAAAATATTATAAAAACTCAAATTAATAAATAGATCAATCTCTTCACAATATAAGTGGAAAAAAACCTGCATTCATCTGAACTACACTGTACAATTAATCAGGAGAAGCTACATTTTCATTTTAAGTCTTAATTATCAAGTCTTAAAAATGTTTATTTACCTATAGAGAAGGGGAAAATGAACCCTGAAAAGATGAGGCAGATATTTTCAAAAGGATTTCACTGGTCATTGGCAATACCTAATTTGCCATATTTTTTTCCCTTTTATTTTCAATAAAAATCAAATGAGGTATCTAGCAATTTAGTGTAAGCACTCTGCATGACAGTAACTTGCTTTTGGAAGTTATTATCTCCTAAATTGTAAAGTAGTTCCATACAGCAACAGGCAATCCAACTTGATGTGAGCTGAAGGAAATGAACTGTTATATATCCAAATATGTGGGTTGATAGTACTCGGTAGAGTTACAGTGGATAGGTTACTTTTCTAGCCATTTGATAATTTAAGGAAATTTCAGGCTAAAAGCCTATGTTGGTAAAGCATGACTAAGATGTGCATAGCATTATTAGAGGCATATGGAACTGTATAGTTCAGATCCTTCCTAATCATCCTAACAGGTAACACTTCAGAGTGATGCCATGAATGAAGAATGCTCAAAAACAGTTAAAGCTGTTGGGAAAGCAGTGACATATTTCATTATTGCTGTCAACATATAAAAATACCATTAAGGCGGGGGGAGAATCATATGCTAGGGGATGTTGTTATTTTTTGTATTATGTTCAACCATAAGCACATTTGCCTGAAGAAATAGTGGATTATAAAGCACTACTGTCTTTCGTGATGGAGCTCTCAAACACTTTAATGATTTTGCACATTGCAAAAATGAGAAATTTTGTCTAACAAGGGTTGATAATGATTCAGTAATGAACAATTTGCCACAGAAGCATGCATTTCTGCATTCATTCAGATATTTTGAAGTATTTTACACAGGAAATAAAGCTATTATTGTTGGATCACTTAGTGTTTCTTTTTAATGAATTCCAGAATTATCCCATTGATTTGTCAGTATGGGAAAAAGGGCTTTTCTTATGTTTCAAGTGAAATAAATACATACTTTTGGCACATTACTAAGTAATTAGCATCAAACAATTCTATATTATATTATAGGAAAGCTGCAAAGCTTTTACAATAGCAATGAATTGTACAAGTATCACCAAATAGTCACCTATTTCTAGTCTCTTCCGGCTTTAGTCCATTTCAAACTACCCTTGGTTCTCTCCCTAATTTCAATAAAAATTTGCTTTTCTTTATCTGTTGTTGATTAGATAAATTTTTTTTTAAGATTTTATTTATTTGACAGAGATCACAAGTAGGCAGAGAGGCAGGCAGAGAGAGGAGGAAGCAGGCTCCCCGCTGAGCAGAGTGCCCGATGCGGGGCTTGATCCCAGGACCCTGAGACCATGACCTGAGCCAAAGGCAGAGGCTTCAACCCACTGAGCCACCCAGGCGCCCCTGATTAGATAAATTTTTGATGATGGTAGGATCAGTCTGTTAATTAGATATGGAAATGAATTATTTCATAGAATTGCCTACCTTCAATTCCCAAGTGATTATGGAATGAACTCCTTTTATCTTTCTACCTCTCCATGTTTATCAAAGCTTTACTTATTTTAGGCTAAATGTGTATATATATATATAGAGAGAGAGAGAGAGAGAGAGAGTCAATGGGAACTTTAAGGATAGGTATACCTTCAATTGTGTTCTTTTCTGAGACTTACTCTGCTGCTAGAGAGGTTTTATCCTTGAAAGAATGAGAGCCTATGTGATGGTATAGGAAAAAATGCGGGGCTAAGAGTTAGGAGATGTGGGCTTCGTTTTATGTCCTTAAAATTACCTTTTTGATATGGAACTGCTGGGTAGTCTCAGAAGTCTTCTGCAGGTCTAGAATTTTTAATTTTATAATCTCATATATCTATTATCTTTTATCCAATCCTGAAAAAGACTGGAAATAGAATTATAACTGCTAGTTTGCAAATGACAAAACCAAGGCACAGGAAAATTAAGTGGTTTTATCCTGAGGTCACAGAGTCAATAAATGGCAAAATTGAATGTAGGATCCCTGTCTCCTGACTCCCAAATAGTCTTTCCATTAGGCATATAAAGTATTTGTTCTTTCTATATAATGTTCCCAGGTTTTTACTAACTTGTCATTTTCCTCAACTTTGACTATGGAGATCCTGATCTTGAGAAACGACAATGAAAAAATGGTTCCATAGCGACATAACTTTGGGACACATTGTATATCATGTGACTCTTCTTAGATATTCAGATTGTACTTTGGGATATTAAAGGCTCTGGGAAAAAAAGGGGAGGAAAAGCTTATTTAACTTTCTTCAGCTCCGTCACATCCCAGATTCACACAACACACAGAAGCCCTTTTGTAAAAAGAATCATTAGCCTTTGAGGAACTACTTTTTCATGAAGCACACACTAGGAAATGCTTCTGATTGTTTTAAAGGGAGAAAATAAGAGATAATGCATGAAAGTTTTCTGAAATGTAAAATAGCAACAATGTTAATGATACTGCTTTTTATAACTTATTTTAGACATCTTAGCTAATATTGCAGGTTGGGTTCAGTTGTTCCAGTACATTATTAAATCTCTTTTTCTGAAGTATTTAAGCTATAAACAAACCAGCTCTCCTTCCTTTGATGTCTATTTGCTCAGCCCTTCTTTACCTGAGTTTAATGGCCCTCTTCCAATAGCAGTTACTATCTTTTATTTTCATTTCATTATGGATTAAATAGGTTTCTGTGGGCTTGTCTGGGAATTTAAACACAAGTACACATTTTCCTTATGTATTTGCTCTTTCAAACAACCAGTTTCCAAGAAAACTCTTTTGTATACTTGATTCTGCCTGCAGTATAATTTCTGATTAATCCAGAATTCTCCTAGAGTCACAAAAAATGTAGAATCACCACTTTCAGAATATCAAAGCACAGCAGAACTCTGCCCTCAAAAGTTCTCTGACTTTGATGTACATGAAATTCCTTCACTAGATGAGATAATGAAAATGATTATAATTGTGCTTAGGGGAAACAGTGTAGCTTAATATCTGGTTTGACAGTACTTCATAAGATGAGGCCTTCATACTTTGTCCAATGTTTTTTATTTTCTCCAGTGTTTTATTAGCCTCCCATCTCAAGAAAGGATATGGGTTATATATTCATTGATCTTCATTCTCTGATCTTTAGCTGCTTACAAACACAGAATGTTGGCACTGAGAGAAACTTGAGTGAAAGAGACCTAGCTACCATTAAAGAAACCAAAGCCAAGAAAAATGAAATGAGCAGTTAATTAGGAACTACTAGTTGAGTAGGAAACAGGGACCCAACCCTTCTGATTCTAATTTAGCTCTGGCCCCTTTCTACTACACTGCTTCTTTTCCTTTTTTACCTCTCATGTGCAACTATTTGCCCATTTGGTCCTTTTCTCCACATTATAGCAATTGTATCTTTTTCTTTCTCCTGCTACTGATTAGACCCTGATTAACCCTTCTGAATTGTTGAGTACCTTCCTCCTTCTCCTTCATGTACCGTTCATGCCTTTTTTCCGTCCTTTAATGTGTGAAAATACCATATATACATATATATATATATATATATGTATATATATATAAAATTAAGATTCAGTCTGTCTTTACAGACTTTAGTTTTAGTGTGGTAGGAGAAGTAATTTCAATAATTATTACACGTGTTAAAATGTGAGTGATACAGAGAAGTTCTTACAGAAATTCGGAAGAGATTAAAAGAAGGTACAACCAGAAGTGATCAGGAAAAGTTTTATTGTGGAGTAGCGTAATCCAGTCTATTTAGTCAGAACTCTTTCTCTTACAAATGACAGAAATGAACTTAAACTGTGTTTGATAAAAAGTGGTATTGAGTCACATATTGCAGACAGCTAGAAGTAGATTGATTTTAGGCATGGCAGGTCCAGGGGTTCAAACAGTGTCATCAGGTCTCCTTCTTTCCACTTGAAAGTGTTTGTTGAGAGAATGAGAAAACTCTGGAGAGGCGAATTGGACCACGAGGAAATTGGAGAAGTGGGAAAGTGGGGGGGAGAGGGCTACAGAGTTTACTACTATCTCTTCCTCTCTGCTTCTAGTTCCCATACTCCAGTCTTTCCAAATTGTTGTAAATTGTCCCTTCTGGCTCCCATATTACAGGATACCTTATTCCTTAGTGGTTTGGAATGTTTTCTTTTAGTGCAGTTAAGTATTTTTTAAATAATACTCTGTTCCTGGCAGTGTTATCTCTTTCTATGTCCCTACTTTGCCTTCACAACCTGAAAAGCATCTTCTTTTCCATAGTTAAAATGACCAGTTAACCATTCTTTCTGAAACCATTCCTATGTGCCAGAGATTAGCTAATGCGTTTTGTTTTGTTTTGTTTTGTTTTTTCCTACCCAGTCTGGGAAAGACCAGGCTAGTGCTAATGCCTCACTTTGAAAGGGGTTCCAGCGTTTCAGGGGTACTCGTGTGTAAACTCAGGTCCCTTTTATCTAAGCATGATTAAATCTGAATGAATTACTTAGAAGAGTTACTTAGAATTACTTAAAAGAGATGCCAATATTTTAGAAGATAGAGGAAAAAATGTTTGATTGGGGCTTTATTTTGAAAATTAAAAGCAATAAGAAAATAAGCAATAATTTATATAATTCCCTGGGTCTTAAGTGAACAAAGAGTGAATTAATTACTCAGTTTTTTGGTGTATTTTTTTCCTCAGAAAAATGTTTGGTAATGTAGAAATGTCTTTTACCTTACATTTTGAACCTTCTTGATTTTTCTTTAGTTATTAACTGACTCTCAGTTTAGGTTCCAATCTGTCAGTGGCTTTGTGTTTAATTAAATGGTTCTTTCACATCATTTTTAAGGACCTCCTGAAGTTTTGCTTCTCTTGCATTATACTCAACTTTTGATGGATTTATCTGTATTTGCTTTGTATAATGGGATATTTAACCAAAGACTGACCAACAACATCATTGACTCTGGCCTGAGATAGCCACACTGTCTGTGAGGGCTGTTTCACTGGGATTACTTTTTTTTTTTTTTAATTTTCCAGTTATTAATGAATATTTTCATGGGGTTGCAAAGTGGTAACTGTAGGGACTCCTATAAAGACAACCTTTATTTTATAAACCTGTGTTTACCCAGTCCGTTTGCTCATCATTACTTGTGTGTGTACGTTCTGTGATCAACAGTAATCCTTTCTGCTCTGCACAGTTTTATCATATGTCAGTGGCATAGATCTGATAAATAGTTCTTCCTTGAATCTTCCCATTATTTATGTCTAATTCTAGCCAAGCGAACATGAACTCTGCCTGTAGTGGGATGCATCACAGGAGGTGTGGCTACTTGGTTACTAGAGAACAAAAGAATGATTTTTTAAGAGGAATTTTTGTAAACTTTACAGTTTTCCTAGATTTGTATAATCTGAGGACCACACCATGGCACATAGTTCAGAATTTGGGGCACTCTTTCTTTTTCTTTTTTTTTTTTTTTAAGATTTTATTTATTTATTTGACAGACAGAGGTTACAAGTAGACAGAGAGGCAGACAGAGAGAGGAGGAAGCAGGCTCCCCGCTGAGCAGAAAGCCCGATGCGGGGCTTGATCATCCCAGGACCCTGGGATCATGACCTGAGCCGAAGGCAGAGGCTTTAACCCACTGAGCCACCCAGGCGTGGGGCACTCTATTAGGGAAAGTCCTAGAGCAACATTATCAGATCTTGCCTTCTATGGGTATTATTTCAGATTTCCTTGCTTAGGGTTATAAATGATGCCTTTATCATTTACTGTCAGTTTTTTGAGTGTTTTGTTAAACACTTAAATACTAAAATTCTCATAGAATGGTTGAACTGGAATGGATCTTAGAGGTCATCATAAAGACTAGAAGTAGGAGGAGGTGCAACTGGCAGTCCCCCTATCCTTTCTAAAGGAAGAGTTAGTACTAGCTTGGTTAGTGTCACAATGTTTGTGAAAGTTTTAATTAGCCACCAGATGAAAGTGAATTGTTTTTTAAATTTGAAAGCATGTCCTTAATTGCTTTGGTTTATATGGTGGAAACATTATTGTTTGAAGGTATTCAGATCCTATCTGTTACATAGATTTTGTACTGAGTTGCTGCTACTTAATAAGCCTATGTTTTCTGTGAAGCTCCTCAAAAGATTGTTGCTTGAGTGTCAGTCTGCCATTTTTATAGTCTTCTTCACATCTATTTCTCTTTTCTTCCTTACAAAATTCAGCCTTTGCTTTTTATTTTAAAGATTTTATTTTTTTTACTTATTTGAGAGAGAGAGCACAAGTGCACAGAGGGGCAGAGTGGGGGAGGGAGGAAGACAAGCAGACTCACTATGGGACCCATTGCAGGACCCTCACATGGAGCTCGATTTCACAATCCTGAGATTATGACCTGAGTCAAAATCAAGAGTCAGACCCCAACCAACTGAGCCACCCAGATGCCTCTAGGCTTTGTTTTTTATAGCTCACATTTTCTGTGGCGTTTATGTTGCGTTTGTTTTGTTTTTATCATTTAGGATTTTAGATTTTATGAACAGTAGAACTTGCCCTTCTACCTGTATTTTAAAACTTTCTGATATATGTATGTATTTGTCACACACACACACACATACACACACACACACCAGGCTGAGTTTTAATTCTTCTTGAGTAATTTTTTTTCCTATTGACATTTGCATTGTGTACTAAAATATATAAACAGTCATCCTTATATTACATACTTTTTTTTCACTTTAAGAATATCTCTGGAGGATTGTCAGACTCTCAGATGGTACAAAATTTCTAGGGAGTCACAATTAAATGGGAGTAGAGCACAAAGCCACTTTACTGCAAATTAATTGGTTTATAGTCATAAATTATATTTATTTCTGTTACATACTTTTCTACACTGATCCCTGAGATCAGGGGTCAAGAGACATTTTTGCAAAAAGCCAGATAGTAAATAGTTTAGGGTTTGCAGCCCAGGATGCAAAATCAGTGATATTATGTAGGTACTTATATAACCATTTAAAAATGTAAAAAGCTATTCTTAGCTCATAGGCTATAAAAAGAATATTTGGTAGCCTGGATTTGCTCTAAAGGCTATATAGTGTGCTAATCTTGTTCTAGATAATGTAGCAAAAATACTTTAAACAGTAGCAACTCTGTCAGTATTTGAAGAGGTAACAAATGCTATATATGTGTGTGTGTGAATTTCTATTGAACATAACAGGTTTGTGTGTGTATGTGTGTTTTGAATATCCAAAGTGATTGGTGGCTGTGTTAGTGGTGAATTATTTCTAAAAATTTCTAGGGCTTTATTGCCTCTATATAGAATGGTAAGTTATTCACTAGATTAGTAGTTTTCTCTTGCTTTTGTCTCTTAAGATAATGATATTGATAATTGACTTTTTTAGGCAAATGTCAATTTCCTTCATCTGAAATCTTGGTGTTTCCTTTGTTTTGTATAATCTGAATTTAAAAAAAAAAAAAAAAGAAAGGAAAAGCTCCGGGGCACCTGGGTGGCTCAGTGGGTTAAAGCCTCTGCTTTCAGCTCAGGTCATGATCCCAGGGTCCTGGGATCGAGCCTGCATCAGGCTCTCTACTCAGCAGGAAGCCTGCTTCCCTTCCTCTCTCTCTGCCTGCCTCTCTCCCTACTTGTGATCTCTGTCTGTCAAATACCAACGTAAAATTGTAGCTGTAGTAAGTTGAACTAGCACATTAGGAGAGGAGAAGATGAAACTTAGGCAACCGAGTGGAGATTTGGCAGTGGGGCAGCTCTTTAGAGAGAGAAATCTGCAGAGAATAGCTGTGCAGAGGAGTCTGTAGGAAGAATCTGTGTTGAGAAGGTAGTAGATGATAATGGCGTAATCATCAGAAAAGTGCGTTGTTGCTTTAGTGAGAGTCTGTACTCTCAATCTGGGAATCTCCCCAATGAGTGTGTACAGTGAAAAAATTACAACATTTTCAGATTTGTAACTGAACAGCTTCTGTAAGATAAATATAAGTTATGGATTTTTGTTACTGTTCATGTAATTTTCATGTGAAGCACCTTAATGGTTTGTGTTTGAGAAGTTTTCTGATTTGATATGCTATTCACCTTCAGTTTTTAGGCTGTCTTCTGTCTAAAAGATTTAAGAGAAGATATAGTGCTATATTTGCTCTAGGATGATTTTTGTAAATTTTTGGTCAGGTTTACATACAATGAAATAAGCTCCCATCAGAGAAGTCTCATCTTTTTTAAAATTTTCCTTTCATATAGTCTGAGGGTCACAGGAAACTGCACTTAGTGACAACATTCAGTGCAGAGAGCATTTTTACTCTTGGTATTTGTGTGCAGGCGCGTGCACACGTGCACATCTGCATGTTTAGACAAGATAGGAGCAGACATAGGAAGTATAGGTTTTTGTTTTACTTTACAGTAAGGTTTCAATGAGGTATCTTTTTAAAAATGTAAGTATTATTTTTAGGGTTTTCAAAAAAAATATTTAACTTTTTTTTTTTTTAAGCGATCTCTACATCCAGCATGGGGCTTGAACCCAGGACCCTGAGATCAAGAGTCTCACACTGTTCTGGCTGAGCCAGCCAGGCTCCCCTATCTTTAGGTGTTTTATAAGATACTAGAAAACATTTTCAGATACTAGCAAAGTAGCAGGTGTCTGCTTATACTTTTTCCCCAGAGATACAGAAAGGATATATGTATATATATCCATTCATGATTCTTATGTTGTGTGTACTCTCTGTTATCTGTTTATATCTTTCTTATAATCTGTCCAAGATTCCTTTGGCCAGCTTGCTACACTGAATATTTTCAGGACATTGCAGCTCATCTGAACTTCCAAACTCTTTCTTTGTACAATGTGCTTTTACCTTTCCACTTTACCATAACACCTGGATGGGAAAACAGTGTCCCAACACATTTACAAAGGTGAATTTATATACCCATTAAATAAAATACATTGTGTCTCTATTTAATTCTACCTTAAAGGAATTTAATCTGAGAAAGTAACTGAAAACTTAATTAGGAATGTAAAATGGTATGGCCGTTACAGAAAACATTCTGTCAGTTTGTTATAGAAGTAAATATGCAATTACCATACAACTGAACAATTGTACTCTTGAACATTTATCCCAGAGAAATAAAAATTTACATGAATGTTAATAGCACCTTGTTTGATAATAGCCAAAAACTGGAAAGAATCCGAATGTCCTTCACTGGGTAAATGGTTAAGTAAACTGTGATACGCTCATACCATGAAATATTATTCAGTTAATAAAAAGGAGTAAATTATTAAACAGTGCAAAAGTTTAAACAAATCTTGAGTGAATTAGGCTGAGTGAAAAAAAGCCACTTTCAAAAGATTACATACTTTATGATTCTATCTGTATACTACTCCTGAAATGGTAAAATTAAAGAATCAATAACAGATAGTTGGTTACCAGAGGTTAAGGAGACAGGTGCATGTGGTTATAAAAGATAAACATGAGAGATACTTACATGCTGATGGAACTGTTCTGTATTATGATTTGTGATGGTGAATACATAAAGCTACACCTATGGTAAAACTGTATATAACTAAACATACACGTGTGCATGCACACAACAACGACAAAAAAACCTGGGAAAATCTGAATAGGATAAGTGGATTCCAACAGTGTTGATATCCTAATTGTGATATGGCAAGATGGGGGAATTCATAAAGGGTATACAGAATCTCTCTAGTATTTCTTAGAGCTTCATGTAAATCTACAGTTATCTCAAAAATACATATACAAATAGGTAACTGAATATATAAGTAAATTAATTGAAGGAAATCTTAAAAATGTAGAAGTATATAGGTTAAGGATTACAGGAAGGAAGAGAAGGGCCAGAGTGTGCATAGATTATTTTTCTAGAAACATGTCTAATGGAAATCTGTACCAAAATAGTCACCCTTGGAGCCTGTGAAAACCCATGTATTTGTAAAGGAAGAATGTCTCTTGAACTTTTAGTTTTAGGAAACCATACCACTCTAATGGTGTTATTAGCAAGTGAGAAGAATCTTTTTGTCAATGTTTGTCTTTTGCTTTATGTACACAGCACTATATTGTACCTTTGGGCAATAGGAAGTGGGTGGGAAACATCAAAGGCCAAAAAGCTGTGTATGTGTTCTTGAGGACATCAACAACTTGAAAGCGTCTAAAAATCAAAGTAATCTACATTTCAGTATTGAGTATTTACATTGAAAAATATTCCCAAGAGGGCAGCATGTAACACTTGGTGCCTGGGGTGAGGGAAAGAGAGTAAGCATGTCAGAGAAAAACATTGGAAGGTCCTGAAGTTAATTTGTTAGTGGTTAAACTTCACCTGGGGCTGATCCTTGTCACCTTTTCTCCCCTAGAGATGCAACAACAAATTTTGTCTGGGCCTATCCTCATTTTACTTGAGTGAGAAATGAGGTTTGAGGATCAGGTTGACTGCCGTTTATAATCTCAGTTAGATATGAAAAATTCCTTCCCCTCACTTAAAATGCTAATCCTACTTAGGAAATTCTTTTGCAGTTTTCAGATTTTGACTAGCCCAAGAAGCTGCTTCCACAGGAAGAGTTTGAGAATCTAGGTGAGGCTGTTCTGGTGGTGCTTAGGGTTATGTATTTTAGGCAAACAACTCCTTAGTGGAAGTACTCTTGGAGTCTTTTGAGGTAATTGGGTAGAGAAAAGGGGAGGGTTCTTAGACATGGAGTTGAGAAAAAATATCAGTAGGCTAATTCATAGCTTCCCCTGCATTTTTAAAATTTCTACCTAATTCCTCAAATTTTCCTAAGCTTTTTTAAAAAGTCCTGCTTTTAAATAGGGGAGCAAAGAACTAATAAAAACATGGATGCTTCTGTGTTTTCAAAAATTTTGTCATTTGTGAAAAACAAAGACTATAATTATGGATCTTTTAAAATCATAACTGGTGCATTATAAATTTAAAGTTTTTAGAAATATTTTTTAAATGATTAGCATAAGAAATGTGGATGAGTCTTTAGGGACAGATTTATTTTTTTTTTTAAATAAGTGAACGCTGAAGTAAAAACAAACCTCCCCTTATTTAAAAAGAGGTTTAAGATAAAGTGGCTAAATCTCAAATTTCCCTTTTTGCCTCAGTGTGTCAGTTAATCTGGCTGTAGGGTATATTTATCAACTGAAGCCCACTGATGCATGCAAAGCTGAGCCTAGTACAATTTTCCCCAGTGGGTCTTCTTTCTTTGGGCATTTGTAGCTGTGCTTCACTGTGTGGGGTCAGCTGGGGAAAGCTAGAAGGGCTAAAATGTCAGCTGTTATAAAGGTACTAAGATCTTGTCTTAGGAAGGGAGTGGGGCATCTGATCTTCTAAAAAAAATATATTTCTTATTTCCTGTGAAGCTGTTAGTTGGAAGCATGCTCAGTAATGGTAATTATTAATATCGTAAATGGGACAGTCTAAGTTCTGTGGTATTTAATGATTAATTCTGTAATTTGTACTTGGCTTATGTTTTTCTCAGGTGCATAAGTATTTGTTTAGATTCTGTATTAAAAATGAGTCTCAAAAAAAAGAATGTCATACACTTAGATTGGAGACTAACATAAGAATATTGGAATTTTTTATTTCTCTTAACATAAAGTATTTTAACTTATGAACCCATGGCCTAGGTTAACTATTAACTAATTAAGCTAGTTCAGGTTATTTATTTTAACCTATTGTCAAAAGTAGTATTTTAGATTTTTTTGAAATGAACACTGAATACTATTGTATATCACAAATGAATAGAAATGTCAAAGGCAGCTTACTTGGCCTTCTGCCTTTCTTCATAAAAACTGCTAGTTTAAGGTCATGAGATTTATTTAATGTCATTAAAGATTGTTATTTAAATAATTTACACATTACCGTAAACCACAGTTGTACTTATGTCAATCGTAAGGAATTGCTACTCAATGAAAATACGTTAGGATATCCAGGAAACATTAATTTGTGAAGGGACAAAAATGAAGAGGTTAGAATGGCCATCAAGCTGTATATAATGGACAAAGTAATATTTTAAATCAAGATCCAAATGGTCCTGATATTTCTTTTTTTTTAATCTTTTTTTTTTAAATTTATTTATTTGTCAAAGAGAGAGGGAGAGAGAGCAAGCGAGCACAGGCAGACAGAGTAGCAGGCAGAGGCAGAGGGAGAAGCAGGCTCCCCGCCAAGCAAGGAGCCCGATGTGGGACTCGATCCCAGGACGCTGGGATCATGACCGGAGCCGAAGGCAGCCACTTAACCAACTGAGCCACCCAGGCGTCCCGGTCCTGATATTTCTAATGAGAAAATACATATATCATTCAGTGTTATCGGAAACCTGACTACAGATATTTGGAAAAACTAAAAATGACTCCTAAATTACTCAGCAAGTTGTAAAGACATAGCTTTCTCAACATGCATACTCCTGTTAACATAACAGTATATATCTGATTAGTGTCATAATCGATTGCCTTGAAAGATAATGGTTCTAAGGATCAGTAAAGCACACAGTAGGAAAGAATTAATGTGGCCAATCTGGATTCCAAAAAAAAAAACCAAGACTTTGTATCCATCTAACTATTAAGATTTTATTTTGAAGGATTCTGTTTTAAAGCATTTTATGTGTACCATAATGAGGGAAAAGGACCTTTCATTTGCCTTTGAAAGCTCTAGCAGAATACTGTCACAAATTATGTGAAACTAGAAGACCCTGAATCTTCTTGGCTAGTATTTATAGTCTCCAATCTAATATACATGGGATTCTCTCTCTTTTTTTACATTCTCATTTTTAATACAGAATCTAAACAAATACTTACGCACGCAAGAAACTGAATCATCTTTCCATAGTGCCCATTACTTAATTTCTCTGGGACCAGGCTCTTAGAACTTTGATTGAAAATTTGTTGTTAATTGGATAAAGTGAGGCTCTTGTGTATAGGAAAGAAAAGAATGAAAGAGTTAGTAATGTAGCCTGCTACCTCTGTCCAGTTCCACAAAACCCTTTAATTTAAGAGAGTCAGTCTGTCTTTATAGGTTGTTTGGGCTGGACCTAGGTAGAATGGATGTGTTGGCTGTTGAAAGCTAAAAATAGACTTGGTTCATCTCATACAAATGAGGAAGCTAAGATGTTAAGATTGAGGTGCTTAGAGGCCTCACTTTCAGAATATTCCTAACATTTATTGAGTTGTTAAGGGCAAAGAAAAAAGAGTCGATATGATAATAGGAGATTCACACTGCAGTGTGTGGGTTACTAGGGTAATACAGTCAACAGAAATGTAGAATTTCAGTGAGTAAAGAACACATTTACATGCTGTCCCAGGTGCAGTGTAGTTGGTCTTAGTCTCATGTATGAGGTCTTGTGGTGAAGGCATATTTGAATGTCCTCCCTTTTCTGACTTGCTCTAATCCTGTTCTAGTATTTTGGGTTTTATTTTTAGCTTTATAAAGATGAAACTTACTTGTGGTAGAACTGCTAGGGGTAAACCGACTTGCTTCTGGTTGGCTTCTTGGAATGTCTTCTTATTTTACACCTGGACATAATCATGGAATAGCTAAATCCCAGTGAGTTTCAGGCCAAACTCTGTGAAAACATAGTGCCAGCCGCCTTTCTTAGGGATTTGTTGCAGGCTTAAAAAAAGAATTTTGGGATTCACTGGGGGTTAGTGGCGTGCTTATCCTTCCCTGAGACCTAAGAGAGGGAGCTATTGTAGACTGAGGCCCATGGTATATGCTTATTGAGGGAAGATGACACAGAGATAACCGATCAGCAGACCTTGGTAAGATTTCATAGTCGGCCTGTGTGGCAAAGAGGAATCTTGAGAAGGTGGAAAGGAAGAGTTGTAATGGAAATTTTTCAGTCCAGAAACACAAATCTTTTGGCAGCTGAAGTCTCTAGCTTCCTAGGTTTGAGTAGGAAGACCTGGGGCTGCGAATAACCTTCATGGCAGACTAGCCCTGGGGCCTGACCATGCTTGAGTTTCTAGGTGATCCAACTTTCCAGTGACCTGACATCAAAGTGCAAAGGAGCCAAGCCTTAGGTAGCTTTTTCAGGGATAGGCTCTGGATTAATCCTGTGCCTGAAGGTGGATGACTCTTGGGCAAATAAGTTGAGCAAAGAACACTAGCACTTGAGATGGCCTGAGATATCTGCTAAGTGTTTGTGCCTGTGCATGGCCAAACTGCAACTTGATCTCTACAACTGTTCAGAAACAGAGGAGCTGCACTAGAGTGGCTTAGATTGCTGTGTGCTGGGAGTATAGCAGTTGAGATTCCATCCTTTCATCAAGGCCTGGGCAGTCCTGATTTTCTGTGGAAAACCAGTGGACAGGCAGTTCATTTTTGTGAAATTGTTTTGGTATAGCACAAATTCTTACAGTCTTTTCTGTAGGAGTTTTAATACACTGCCCATCTCTTCATGTTTTATTGAGTGCCTTCTATATCCTAAACACTGTGTTTAAGAATGTAGCAAATGCCAAGATGAAAAGAGTGTCTTCAAAAGAATTATTAAGGACTCAGACTGTGTGCTTCAGTAAGCTTATAATGTATATAAAAATAGAATATTGTGTAGACATTAAGTTCCAGATAAAACTATAGGAACTCAGTATATTTGATCTAAGTGGAAAAGAAAAATAAAATGTAAGCTCATTTAACTTGAACATGATTTTCAGTTTGAATGCTTTTTCAGTTTTCTCTTATGAATTTTACTTTTTCATGAACAAAAGCTATCATACATCTCTCTACATCATTGTCTGTTGTGCCCTGCCTACACAGATGAATGTGTAGGTGCCCTTAAATAGTTAGGGTGACATTTCTTGAGTGGTTTTCCCTTACCTTTCTAGGAAGGAGTACTGTATTTAAGAGTCTTGTCTGCTAGATGATATAGAACCACCTTTGAAAAGAAAATTTAGAGGTGAACCTGGTGATGGTCCCGACCTCGAAATAGAGTCTTGGGCTTTGGTAATGACCTTCTCAGTAGGGATAGGAGACTGTAGTGAATGGGCTTAAATTTTGAGAACCATATTTAAACCTAACAACTGAATTTATTTTTCTGATCCCTTTTTGAAAGCTTGTTTATCTCTAATGTAAGTATTATTCTTTGCTCTTTGACATATAAACATATTGCATGATATTTATTTATCACTCTAGCAAGAGCTTGGTACTTGAGGGGAACTGGTTATGACTGGCAGTCATCCCAAGGTACTTTTCAGCCAGTGAAAAAATTATAGGCTCTTTAACATACTGTAATGTTTACGTAAGTAATTATGATTTTAAGTGAAGGTCATGGTGGGATGGGTGGGGCAGAAAGACTTAGCTTTTGTAAGCATTTTTAAGATGTATGAATTTCTCACAGAATTGGTTCTAGTTTGAGAAAATCTCAGTGTTGATCTTCTTCCCAAAGAGACAGTGTTCTTGGTTTCATAATGTAGTTGATTGACTTTTAAATTGTTTTATCTTTTGTAATCTTTATGCCTTGTGCTAATAAGTATATACTGAATTGAATAAATGAATGAGTAAAAGCTGTGCTTTATCAAACTCAGAAGTAAAATAAGGGGGACAGAATGCAAAAAGGAACAAAAATTGCAAATTAACCTGGAGCATCTTCATTTTCCTCTGTATATATTGCATGACAGTTAAAAGTTACATTCACCACCTTTAATGCATTTTATTAACGTATTTAAGAAATGAACTACATGAGCAAATAAATGAAACAAAGGCATATTCTTCTAGATGTTAGCATCTGATCAAGGTAAATTAAAAATTCTATAATTTCTAAGGTTTTAACATAAGAATACATGGTTTTATAGTTATTATGAAATTGACAGTAACATTGGTGACATTGGAAACTTATAAGCAACTGGCTGTCTTTACACACTGCCATGGAATCTGTTTTGAAACTATTCAGAACCTGGTTGAGATGTGGATTATATTGGAAGAAGCTGTGACTAATAGAAATGACTTAAAAGAGCAGGTCTGTAGGCAGTTTCTTAGAAAAGGCTGGTCTGTCATTTTTGTCTGAGTTTTAATTTTGTTTCTTGTTGCCTTGTATTTTATCAGTGATTGGTTTGGGTTAATAAGCATAATCTGTCAGAATGTTAATGTATTATTAAAACTTAGTCAAGTTGGGTTGCTTAGTTCCTAGGAGAGAAGTTTGAATTGAGGGAGAAGGGAATTCGGTTATTTGGAAGTGTGATAGACCATAGATGACAAATCACTGCAGGGATCTACAGTGAAGAGTTGTGCACCCAGGGCACCTGGTGAGCAGAAGGATGCTAGATGGTAGGAGAGGATTAGACAGTCAGAGGTAAGAAGATATACTCCTTCCACCTATACCTAAAAGGGGAAAATGCCATTTTCTTTCTCAATTCTGTCCAGTTGCCAGGCTCCTATTTACATAGGACCTTACTATGTTGGGTTCTGTTCTAATTGTTTCTATAACACTGTCTCATTTAATACTCAAGAAAACTTATGAGATGTGGGTATCCTTATGCTCGTTTTCCAGATGAAGAAACTGAGGCATACCAAAGTTAAGTGTTTTATTAATACCATTAGTAGTGATAGAGAAATATTGGTCTTCTTGACTCCAAAGCTTATGCTTTTTTTTTTTAAGATTTTTATTTATTTATTTGACACACAGAGATCGCAAGTAGACAGAGAGGCAGGCAGAGAAAGACAGGGAAGCAGGCTCCCTGCTGAGCCGAGAGCCCAATGTGAGGCTTGATCCCAGGACCCTGAGATCATGACCTGAGCCGAAGGCAGAGGCTTTAACCCACTGAGCCACCCAGACACCCCAAAACTTACGCTTTTTAACTGTCACACTATACTAACCCTGGATTCCACATGTAAACCTTTTCTCATGTACAAATAAATTCCAGGTTCCTAATATGACTGACTTATAAATAAGACTGTGGGACTCAGTGATTCACAGGTTATGTTTTTTGGGTTTTTTTGGGGGTTTTTTTGGTTTTTTTTTTTTTTTACTCTGCTGGATATTGTTGCATAGTATTTTCTAAGTGTGGATTTTATTTTAGTAATTATTTATTTACATGATGTGTGAGAGGTTTACAATCTTGTCCTCTGAGAGGTTACACTTTAGTATAGTTTTATATAATAAGTGCCATTCTCATTTCATTTAGACTGCTGCATCATTTTATTTTTCCTACACAATTTAATCACTGGGAGACAGGTATTTTGTTTAGTTGTGATCAAGTTATTGAGAAGAAACCTGGAAACAGAATGATGAAGTAATTTAATAAGAACTTTCATTGACTTCCTTTCCCATGTATGACTTGATTTGAGTACTAAGTTTCCAAATTTCATCATTCTTTGACATCAGTGTCAAACTGGTAACCATGCAGGTTTATTCTTTTTAATGGCAGTTTTGTTTATGAAGAATAACAGAATTAAAGTAGGGGGAAAAATGCTTTATGTTGAGACTCAACTGTCAGCATATTTAAAATCCAATAATATAAAAGAGGTTGAAAAAAAGCATATCAATTCATTCTTTATTATAAAAATCAGGTGTTAAGTTAGATGTTATTAACTTTGATAGGAAGTGATCTATCAGATTACTATAATTTTAAGATCTGTCTTGAATGAGCAGAAGAACTACTTCATTATTTAAGTATAAAAGCTACTTTCCTGAAGCATGATTTATGTCAAACTACCTTGGTTTAAACTCTGGCTCTGGTTTCCTTCTTTCTTTCTTTCTTTTTTTTTTTTGTAAAAAAAAAAAAATATATATATATATATATATATATGCATATATATATAATTATATATAAAAATATAAGTAATTGTACTTATTTATATATATAATTATATAATAGTAATTATACTTAAGTTATAGGATTGGTTTGAGAATTAAGGGACACACTGCAAAGAGCTTAACACAGTACCTAGCACATTGACAGTACTCAACATCCTCTGTTATTGATGAATTAAAATTTGTGGTAACATTACTCTTAATTTTAGGTGAAGGTCATTTTATTTCAGTTAGAGTCCTGCCACTCTTAATATGAGAACTATTGTTAAAACAATTACATAATTTCAGAAGTGGTTTTATGGATCACAAAAGGCATAGGAAAGCTTGCGGGTATTTTAAAAACTTATTTTTATTTTGTGAGGAGATCATATTCAACTAAATAATCTGTCCACTGGAAAAATAACAGGGAAGGCATATTAAACTTCTGTGGTTGAAAGTTTTATTATTTTTGTCTTTGTTCTATCAACTCTCAAAATGTAGAAGGCTTGTCTTATGTTCAGTACAGTGATCAGTGGACTTGGTTCCGCAGTATTTAGGATGAGGCTGCTAGGCTAGGATGTATTTGGCAGTCTGAGGAAGGCAAGCTTCAGTGTTGATTCTAACTCCTCCTCCTCTCCATTGTGTTCTAAGTACAGACACAGCTTGGTCCCCTGGCAGTGACATATAGCAGACGTCAATAACAACCTTTGTAAATGTTAAATAAAGGAGCAAATTGAAGGGCAGTGATTCATTAGGAAAGAATTTTGTCTGAGCAAATTAACTCTTATATCTGTTAACCCATGTTAAAGAATCACTGACTGTCTCTTGAGTCTTTGGATGCAATTGAACTAGAAACTGCACAGATGAAGGGCCTCTCTTCACTTTAATGGGTGTCTTGGATCTGGGCTATGTGCTGTTCATTTGAAATATCTCTTTTTCTCTTTTTTAATTATACTTTGACATCTGGCCAATTTGATCAGCATCAGACAGTGATGTTAACCTTAATTTGCAGAGCAGTTGTTAAAAACCTTCCAAACTTCATATCTTCATTATTGATTTTTCAGTCCTTAGTTGCATTGTACATGTGTCTGTTACTTCCTCTGACCCACCTGTCTGGATTAATTCACTAGTCATTCTTCCTTAGTAGCCTTGCCAGACAGGCAAGCAGCTAGATTTTTGTCTTAATTTGTTTTTCATTTCCTTTCCAGTTTTTCTTCTCTTACTTAACTAGTGCAAAAGCAGCCTATATGTCTTTAAAGTTGTTATCTCCCAAAAAAAATCATTTTAAATGCTTCTTTAGGGGTGCCTGGGTGGCTCAGTTGGTTAAACATCTGCCTTCGGCTCAGGTAATGATACTAGGATACTGGGATTAAGCCCCGAATCAGGCTCACTTTTCCCTCTCCCTTTGCCTGATGCTCCCCCTGCTTGTGCTCATTCACTCTGTCTCTCTGTCAAATAAATAAATAAAGTGTTTAAAAATAAATAAATGCTTCTTTAGCCAAAATTTGAATTTGCATATCTGTGTATATACACACTACTTATTGAAAATATTTTATCCTCTTCTTGAAGTACACTTAAAAAGGAAATTCTTTGGATTTTTAAAGCTAGCAGTTTTTCTAAGGAGATGTGAACTGTGTGACCTGTCACTTTTTCAAAGTAACTCTTTTGTTCTATTATGTACTGTGATGGATTAATTGTGAATTTGCAGTTAATGAAGGGCTATTTATTTCATGCATACCTTTGCAGATTTTTTTAGTATCTTTTCTATATACTAGGCACTCAAAAAAAACAACAACAAACCAGCATGTTATTTTTGAGACTCAGCGGACAGATAATTTTAAACCAGCTAATATAAGTTTCTTGTTTCTATTATTTGGACATAAAATCAAAAATAGATTTTCTTTTCTTTTTCCCACTTTATCCAGCAGCCCTCACTCCATGTGGAAACTTTATGCTTTGGATTTTGAAACATTGTAACTAACTCATAAATGAATGGGCAGTGTTATCACAGTATCATTGACTTTGCAGACATTTAATAAATCCTCACCATCTACTCTCTTAGCAGTCCTAAAAAGGAATTAATCTCTTTCTCTTCTTCTTGGTAGTAGTTTGTATCTCTTGAAAAACAGAGTCGATGACTTGTTTACATTGCTTACATTAAACATTTCTTGACCACCGACCTTGCTTCTATTTCAGAACCTCAGTGAAATCCAGAACATTAAAATATCTCAGCCTTATTTCCAATTACCTTTTGCCTGAGCCTTAGGTTCTAATACTGTTTACCTGCCTACAGTTACCTGCTTAGTTTGAACTAAGCTTAGTTTGTTCAGCACAGAGCCATAGGCCAGATATTGTGAGACGTGTTTATGTTAATCATTTCATTCATTTCCTACAACAGTATTATTTTATGAATAAAGGAATAAACTTGAGAAGTCAACTAGCAAAGTTGCCTCAATGGCTATTAAATTCTGAATCAGGAAGTAGAACTCCACTCTCTCTGGCTGCAAGCACAGCACTGTAACTGCTGCTGTAGTTTCTTAGCTTACACAGAACCACACAAGGAATCAATTTCCTCTATCATTTTCTTGCCTGTTTTTATTTTCATTAGGACCTTTGGATTACATCACTTAAATAAAATTAAACATGGAGTCTAGTTTTCAGAAAAGTGTATAGTGAGTAGACCTCTTTTAACTGGTCATAAACTGCTCATAAATTTGAGGGTATGTTCATTAGCTATAGGAAAAAACTAGAGATTTTGAAGGATTCTGTCCACATAGAATATTAGTTATTTGGAAGAATTTCAAGTGAAGAACAACAATAGTTTTGTTACATTGTTTTATAAATTAAGCAGGATAAACTGACTAAAAATAGCTGTTTAAAATGGTTTAATGGAGGGGCACCTGGGTGGCTTAGTGGGTTAAAGCCTCTGCCTTCAGCCCAGGTCATGATCCCAGGGTCCTGGGATCAAGCCCTGCATGGGGCTCTCTGCTCAGTGGGGAGCCTGCTTCTTCCTCTATTTCTGCCTGCCTCTCTGCCTACTTGTGATCTCTGTCAAATAAATAAAATCTTTTAAAAAATAGTAATAAAATAAAATGGTTTAATGGAAAGGAATCACAAATTATAGTGGAGATGAGGTTGAGTGGATGAGAAAAATCAAACACTTAAACACTAAAATAGCAACAGATTAAAGCAAAAAAGAGAGATGTCATTCATAACTATGAAAGATAAAAGTATTACTAAAACCTGCACATAAAGGCAGGTTTTAGTAATACTTACGTGCATTTCTTTCTTGTTAAATTTAAAACGTTAGATCTTTGCTATTTCCAAAATTTTTTTTATTTATGTGGCTTTGGCAACATCAAAGAAATGAATGAATATGGATGAAAGTCTGAGGCTTTTGTAACAAAGTACATAATTAGTATAATTGTTTTTTTTTAACAATGAGCTTTATTTTGAAGCTGAAACCACTGCTAAAGACTGTTAAAGACTTTTTAATTTCTTGAAATTATTTCTTTGGGCTACTGTTACAGAGTTAAATAACTTTGAATACCATAACTTTGAATTCCTTTTCAGTGATTTTTTTCAGTCTTTCTCATTTTTTTTTTTTTCTCTTTGGGTAGATAATCTCCTTTTGTTGCTAACATATTTCTACCACCTTTCTAATTCTTGTGTGTTTTCCTTTGAAAGGGAGAGAAGCAGACCTCGTTCTCAGAGTCTAGGACAGGAAGGGTTTCTGTTTTTGGCAAGTGCTACTGATTTTCTACTATGTTCTATTGGAGATTCTCTGTGTTTCTGCTTTCACTTTGTTCCACAAAGATGTATCATTTTCTTTTTCAGTGACTTGATTTAGGGGGAAAAAATAAGATGTGAAGAAACTATTAGTATAGCTATGGCAAATAATGCTGAAGGTCATCTGAGACTGGCTGGGGACTTTGGGAACCAGTGCACTTGGGTGTTTTTTTACTGTGTTGCTGTTCTACCTTGTATTCAGGGTGCTCTGTCAAACTTTCTCTTAGCTAGCTTGATTGGTGCCCTCTTTATGTAGCAGATCAGACAGATTCCATGAGTGTTCCCAGATTTCCCAGGTATTGCAGGTGACAGCTGCATATCCTCTGCAAAAATGAAGGAAACATGGGTGACCGTGTCCCAGAAAGTCGCGTGTGCTGGCCTCCTGCTGCTCATTTCATGTCAGTGCACTGGCATGTCACCGGACACAATGAGTTGAGCTGAGCCTCAGACTATTCATTTTTTTCTTACATTGGCCACATCCTAGTTATATTTCTCTTTTTCCCCCTTATGGTTAAGCAGTGCCTCAGCAGAAGAAATCACCAATTGGTTGGGAAAATCAAATGGGGTAATGAGGCAGATCCCACAAGGCAGAACCCACAGGCCCAGGTTCAGTCACCACTCCAAGATCTGGCAGTATTCCCTGGCCCAGTCTCTGGAAAATTATTTGGGGCCTCCGTATGCATGGAAACCTGAGGATAGTAGGTATGATTTAAAGGCTGAAGTGTAATTGGCCCTGCTTTTCTTTCTCCCTTGGAAGAGCCTAAAATAAAATAGAAGCTACAGACTTTTTATAGTATTTTTAAAATTTTATTGTAGTAGATCTATCTGATAAGCATGAGTAAAATCATACAACTACTACTACAATTGGTAGCATGAGGTACCCAGTTAAGACAAGCCACAAATGAACTGATTCATATTTTACCATTACCCTGGGCAGACTTAGAGTGAGCACTGATACTCATGAAATAAGTAAATACAAAATTACTGTGCATTTGGCTTTAAACTCTAATTAAAACACCAGACTAACAAAGAGTAAATTTCTGAGCAGCAGTGGTTCTACAACTAATAAAGTAAAACTGGCTTTACTTTATCACTACTAAACTCAGCTGATTTGTAGAAAACAGTAAGTTCTTCCTTTCCATTGATGAATTTAATACCTCTGATGTTTTTGATAAGTGTAGAATGCACTGTACTTTAAAAAATCATTTCTTGTTTTTTTAAATCTAGTGTTATAACCTTTTAAGTAAAAGGTATATGTCTCTATAGCATGGTTGTAAATAGAAATTTATTCCTAGCTTGTTTTCTTCACATATAGAAAACTAAAATTGGAGTAAAGATATGAAGGCCACTAATAATTCCAGTTCATACAATATTTTATAACTTTTAGGTTTATCACACATTTTGTGTAAAAAGAGGCTAGTGTTTTGGGGCACTTGGGTGGCTAAGTCAGTTAAGCAGCTGGCTCTGAATATCAGCTCCATTCATGATCTCAGGGTGATGGGATAGAGCACCATGTTGGGCTCTGTGCTTAGCGCAGAGTCCGCTTGTCCCTCTCTCTCTACTCCTGCCATTACTTGCGCTTGCTCTCTAAAATAACTAGCTAAATAAATAAAATCTTCTTTTTTAAGATTTTATTTATTTGACAGAGATCACAAGTAGGCAGAGAGGCATGCAGAGAGAGAGAGAGAGAGGAGGAACCAGACTCCCTGCTGAGCAGAGAGCCTGACTCGGGGCTCCATCCCAGGACCCTGAGATCATGACCTTAGCTGAAGGCAGAGGCTTTAACTCACTGAGCCACCCAGGTGCCCCTTGTGAAGTATTTTTTTAAACAATAGAGTTGGGATCCGTACTGTTTGTGAACTGAAACTAGAGCATTAGAGAGATTGCTCCTAATTTTGATACCTTAAAGTTAATGCTTTTATTAATATTGAATGATATAAAAATTGATTACTTGCTATGTGTTGGATATGTTGCTAAGCACTATATGGTTTAGCTCAATTAATCTCAACAACTCCTGAGGTATAGGTATTGCCTGTATTATTATTCATCTTTTTCAGATCAGGAAATTGAGGTTTAGAAGGTTGAGGTAACTAGTCTAAAAGTCACAAACAAAATTAATAAGCTGTGGAGCTGTCATTTAAGTCAAATACTGTCTGACCCTAGAGCTCTCCTGACTTTTCTCTACATTGTCTTTAAAGACCATTTTGTTTTCATGGTGATTAAAAAGTGAAAGTATAGTTTTTTACTTTGCTTTTCAAAGCATTATTGTCAGGTATGTTTTTAATAACATATTTTCTATATCTTTGAGGGAAAAGGTTCAAACATAGGTGCTTTCCCTTAGGATTGAACTTAGAATCAAGAAAGAGAGAAAATGTGTTTTGGTGGTCACCGAAGATATGCCTGGTGGTAACAGTTTGGATGCTGTTCAGTCCCTCCTGCTGATATGCTGAAGCCAGTTATCACTCTTCGTGTTCTTTTTCTATAAAATAGGTGGCTCTTAACCCACATCGTCTTCAGATTCTGCAGAGCTACTGCTAGGAAACCTTTGCCTCTCCATGAGTCACTTCAGAAAACTTTAGCTCAAAGACTGTTTGGAAAGGTTTTATGCTCCTTTTTAGTTGTCTGATTGTTTAGGGGAGGGAGTGGTGTAATATGATACAATTTTGGTGGTGTTACACTGTTTGAGGAACAAGCAAACCGCAACTCAAATACTGACTTTGTTTGAGCATACTTCATAAACCAACAGGATGGTCTTTTGTATCTTCATAGGAGGGACCTTATATCATCCATTTGAATGACTGCTTGCTCATTATAACAATAAGCACATTTTATTATGCTTCCCTGTAGATTTTTGGAACTGGTGTACCTGATCTCTATTCATCCTTATGTGGTACTCTGAAAACTACTACATACAGCCTTTAAAGATGTCAGGCCACAAAGGGAGATCATAAATTAGGAGAAACTTCAAGGTTGTCTCTAATCCAGTCACCCTACAAATTAATAAATTGAAGTCATCAGCTTTTCTGATCTGATGAGGGCTAAACAGCTAATTAATAAGAACCTGTGCTAGAATCATAGTACTCTGACTTGAATCTTGCAACCTCTAACATATTTTCATTTGATAAGAAACTAGGCATGCTTTTGAAGTAAGTGATATGCAGTAAACTACTAGTGAGAGTATCTTACCAGTTATCTCTTTGTGGAATAATAATATCTTTTTTTTAATAAACACTAGATTTCTTTCCTGAGAGGACCTTTATTATAGCAGGTGTATTTTCATAGGATGTATACATTCCTTCTTCTAGGCTACAGAAGATATAATCATTATTAGATTCCTGTGGGCAAAGCATATTATTTATATCTATAAATAAGTAAACAGCTGTATACCCAGAATCCAAATCTGAAGTGTAATTAGATTTGCTTTATATGTTGTCTTTGTGAGAGTCAAAATAATAAGAATATAGCATCAAAAATTAATCACCCAAGCCAACTTTTAGTATTGTTGAATTGTCTATTGCTACGTGTCTTTCACCGTTTTCCACGTGAACCCTGGCTCTGATGATTGATGTTCCTAATGGGATTTAAGGATCTGTAAGGTCCCAAACTGCCCTTTGAATTATCTAAGAAATCTGCTGTTTAAAAACAGATGTATGCCTGACCTTGTTCTGCCAAAGATTTGAGTTGACAGGTTTGCTTTTTTTAGGATGAATCATATTTTCCTGGTTTTTCTATTTAAATTAGGTCATCTCTATATATTTGTAGTGAATCAGTTATCCAAGATAACTCTGCCTACAACCTCTCTGAAAAAGGAGCCAATAGGAGCTCTATGAATGCTACCTAATAGAATTATAGCAATGATTGCTGGAAATTGTTCTATGTATCATTTGTAATTATGCACTGTACAGAGTCACTCCTCAAGCACTGAAAAAATGTGAGGAAAACAAAGGTGAAGAACACACATTTAAGTTTTTTATTCATGGTCACTTAATTTTTATTTGCAGTTCAATTTTAGTTAGGTTATTTTAGAAAGATGTAAAGCCTTTTTGTCCTTCATACACGATTACCAACTTCTCTTTTTATTTTCATCCTCCTTTGTCCTTTATCTCTTCAAGCATACTATTGTTTAACAGTTGCTTTGTATAAGATACGAGCCTTGCATGCCAACTTTGATGTGCCAGAATAAATCATGTTGCCATTGATCTCAGCCTGAACAGAACAGCCATCTTCAAATAGGAAGTTTCTAGCTTCAGGTTGTTTCAGCCTTGCATGCCTTGCCTAGCCTGCCGTGTAAAGTCAGTTGCTTCACTCCAAACAGCACTGTATTAATATGCACAACATGACCATTTTCAGTAGAAGGTTATTAGAATGCTAGTTTGTATCCTCTAGTGAATGAAATGATGTGTGATTATGAAGTCATCAGGCATGGACCAGTAAGACTCCAGAGAGCCTGCCCCCTCTGAGGTCCTCGGGGTGCCATTGATTGGTGGCCATGTGTTTGTGCCCGATAGACTGTGAAATGGTGTGTTGCTACACGGCTGTGTTGCACCTGCGCCCCACCGAGGTGATTGATTGGTTTGGTCATGTGGAATGTTCCCATCTGGTCTGCAGTAATGTGTTTTTTTTTTTTTTTTTTTTCATCTGTGAATAGCAAGTACTGGCTAGATAGTTACAGCAAACAGTTTCAGAGGCTAAATAATCCTTTTCCTCTAAGAACAAATTGGGATTTGAAGGAGTTTGTTTTTCCTTGCCCTGTTCTTAGGAAGGTAGTCATTCTCCATTACGTTCCTACTAAGAGAAAGGATGTTCTACTCCTTTCTCTTTTGACCTGTTTTCACCTCACCCTCCTCATACTGAATTAAAATGCATTTTATATCTTTCTAATTTGTGCAAGTCTAAAGCAAAATCTCTTTTTTGCTGTTTGTTGTTCTGACATGCCACTTGAGATGGTTTGCAATTTTTTAAAAGATGGTTTCTATGTTCATAATTGGATTATCAAAGTACTGATGTATTTTAAGCCTTCATTTAACCTCACAAAAGTAGTGGTTTATTTATTGAAAACTACTGATGTTGCAGTTTAAATGTCAAGAAATTATTTATTAGGTTCTTTTTTTAAAAGATTCTGTAGTTATATTGGGCGGTCTTGTTTGATATTTCTTAATCTTAGTCCTTTTTCATAATTGATCTATTCATTCCACCTAATGACTAATTACATATCAGAGCACATCATCAGCCACATTCATCATAGTAGAATGTAATAATCAATGACATTTCAACAAAGGAAAAAATAAATATGCAAATAAGGCCTCATTAACATTTGCATGAGTTGTTTGAATAATCACGTTGCTGACAAGGCTGTAATTAACAGAAATTGATGCTGAGTTCAGTATTTGATAGTGTGTTTTCTCAGCGTTTTATTGTTGTCACTGCGGGGGCTGAAATGAAGTTCTGCTCTACTTGTACCTTGACTAGAGTTTGATGTGCTGGGCTGTGCCAGGTACCAAAGGCTTCTGGGAGCCCTCGATTTGTCTGTGACCTACACTTAATGCATATAAAGACACTTTATTTAAATTGCCTTATTTTTTAATGAAGCACCATTAGATTTTAGCAATTAAGAGACAACTGTAGAAAGAAAACAAACATGAAAATTTAAATTATTCCTTCTTTTGCCAGAACTGCTAAATGAATCAGATACTGTTAAGAGTTTAAGATTTAGGTTTGTTCATACCATGGAAAATTGATGTCATAAAATTTTGTTTTGTTTTATTTTGTTTTTATTAAATATGGCCCAGTGGATCACTGTCAAGAGGTTGGAGCTTACTGTAATTGAAAATCACATGCTTAGGGAAAAAATCTAATTATAAAATGTATAATTTTTTTTTAATAACTCTGCTCCCCCACATTCCTCCTCCTTTTCCTGTACTGTTTCCTGTTTTTGTCATGGATATTAACTGAAATGCACTAAACACAATAAAGCTGTTTATGTCAGTTTTTTGGATGACTGCAAGTGCTGATTATAACAAGTTTAAGGAATTTCCTTTGTTGAATGTGTACCCGTGCCATATGGCTCAACATGGAACATTAACTTGACAGGGATAATGGATTGTGGTATATGGAGACAATTTTGCCTGCAGCTTTACTATAACTCATTCTGGTTGGGGATCACAGGTTTATAGTATGGGATGCAGCAAACATCCAGATGGATTTACTTTACATAAAAGAGTTGCATTTCTTTTTATTTCCTCCCTGTAATTGGAAAAAGAACATTTTTTTAAAGAAGCAAAATATAAAGAAGTAAACAAAGAAGGAAAGATTGTTCAAAAAATGAATTCTGTGCAGTCTCTTTGTAAAATGCTATGGAAACTATTTTTGTGTATATATAGCACATCACTTTAAAATTGTGGTTTACACAAGCTTATATTATTTATTCTTTTTAGAAGAATGTCTAAAATGAATTTTCCTTTCCTGGGTTTGGAAAATTATCTGTATCAGCTTTATTGTATCCCAGTGTTTCAGGTTTGAAGACCTGAAGGAGCAAGCAGTGTCATTTCTGAACTAATTTTAGTAATGTAGCTCTCCCTGAGATGAATTAGATTTGTAAGATTTAAGATAGAAAAAAACATTTTTTAAATGAATTCTGTTTTTTAACTGAAATATATTACATATAGTAGAGGAAAAGATATGTTGTTTTGTTAAACAATAATAAAATTGCTAACTGCAGGCTCCTTGGTTTTATATGTATTCTTGTGATACTCTAATTTATCTGCTGAGAATAAGAAAACCAAAAGACACTTTGGCAAAATGATCAGTGTAACCAAAGGTTAGTTATCTATAGAATGTTTAAATGCATTGTTGTTAAGAAATGCCATCTATTTTAACTTAGAGGGGGAAAATTTTTAGAACATTTTTTTCTTCAAACAGTCTTGTACTAAGAAATTGGTTTACTTGACTGTTTTCAGGGTTTTTTTTAAAAAACATTTGATCTTTAAGATTTAGTCTCCACTCTATTAAAAAGCTTTAAAATGTAAAATGTGAAATTATCTCGTTAATTAAATTATGTGGGGTTCTGCATTTTTCTATCTGAATAAAATCACTGGTATATGATATTGAGTTAGAATCTCTTTGATACATTAGCTAATGTGCCCTCTCTGAGCACAGGGGGTAAAGAAATGTGTTTCTTGGTCCTTTTAAACTCTAGCCCTCAAATTACTGACATCTTTAAAAGTTTACTTTGAGTATTTGAGACACATACAGAAGTCAAAGGCTGAGCTTTTTAAACCATCTTTGCTCTCAGAAAACACTAGAAGTTAGAAGAAAGCTAGGGTGGGAGGCCATGCAGAATACCATACTGGGTTTTTTGGTTTGTTTGCTTGCGTGGTTGCTGGTTCTGGTGAAACATTTTCTCTTTTATGATGTCACACTGGTGTATAAGAACCATAAGGATTTAGACATAAAACAGTAATATCCTCATGACATAATTAAGTCACATCTTTTAACAGATCAATATGTATTTCTTACTTCTACATTCCAAACTGTTAAAAATGATTATCAGTTTCTAGTGTATTATCTTCCATTGTTACATGCATAGAGAAGAACTATGTCAACTTTCCCCTAAAAATAGTAAAAAAAAATTCAGAGACATAAAAATAACTTATTGCAGATTTATAGTGTTTTTGTAAATAATGTGATACTTAGCATATGCTTATAAATCAAACACATTTTTCTAATACGTAAAAAATGCTGGGACACCTGGTGGCTCAGTCATTTGGGCATCTGACTCTTGATTTCGGCTCAGGTCATGATGTCATGGGTTGTGGGGTCAGCCCCACGTGTGGCTTCCTGCTGGACAGAGAGTCTGCTTCTCTCCCCTCCCTGTGCCCCTCCACATGCTGTCTCTCTCTTTCAAATAAAGAAGTAAATATTTTTTAAAATGTTGTAGGTTACTATGGATATGTGAATGAATAATGAAACAGTGTTCATTTTTCCACTGTGGTAAAAGTTTGACACTTAGATATGGAAGGCTTTTATTATATTATTTTGAAAAACATGTAAACAAAGAAAAGGTTTTTTCTGAAGTTGCAGATCTAAGTTGTATATCATAAAGTGCTATTTTCTAAAAATATTTCTTAATTAACTAGGACTGTTAGAACAGTTGTAGAATTTAAACATTCCAACCATTGATAATTCAGTGGTGATGGCATTGCTTCTGTATAATACAATGGTACTGCAGCTACGATCTAGATTTAACTTGCAGAATGCAATAATTTTGCAGAAGTTTTTGTTTGTTTTTATATTGGCAGAGGTTATGGTTCTGAGGTACCTTGTTTTCTCCAGTGACACTTAAGTGCTTATCATGAAGATTTGATTTAAAGACTACTACCACCAATTCTTTTTCTTCTCTTTTCAGCAGCCTATCCTTTGGTTGCTCTCTCCTTGGTAGCACTTCATCAAAGAGAACAGAGACAGAAAAGAAAAGGAGTTCCAATTTTTTAATTTTCTATTCACTTGTTATTATCACTGAATGGCTAAGTATTTCATAAGATTGAACTTTGATGCTTATGTCTAAACATTTCAGCACTATCAAAGTTGCTGTTTTTCATGCTTTTTCTTTTTTAACACTATTCCTCTGCAATTGGAACTGATTCTCAGCTGTTAAATCAGACTTTGGAAGAGTCTTGAGCTTTGAATAGGCCTTAATTTAAGGCCTCTATACTATTTATTAGCCACACCTACCTCACAAAATTCTTGGGGAAGTCAATGCACTAGGGATTGCTTGGGGGCTCTGCTGCCTCCAGTGGAAGTTTATGCAACTACATCTGCTACCCCAGAGGACAAGACCAGCATAAACAACCGTTTCATATCTAAACCATACTAAAATAGTAAAAGTTCGTGGGGGTTATTCAGGTGTTCTAGAAATTAGTTCTAAGAAAAGGTAGCTGTTTATTTAAGAGATGACTTAACATCAAAGGAATTCCTTAGGATTTGGATAGGGAAGTAGGCAAAAAGAAATGGGATTAGAAGAGGACTAGCTGTATTTATGGGGGTTAAAAGATAAAAAGGAAATGACCAAGAATTATTATTATTTGTGAACAAATCATAAACTGTGAAAACGGGCTTTTTTGATGCATGCTATTAGTTGATGTATTAGATTACTAAGACTTCTGCCATTATTAAATGATCAAAATTTTAGAATATTTTAACTTTTTAAAATTAGGACATTTTAAGTAAGTGAATTTATGATTATATTAACTAGTAGCTGAAATTATTTCAGCTGAGAACTTGAATTCATATGAGGTTTTTAATAGAATACCAGTTGTAAAAAGGATCTTGAAAGTTCCTCTGGCTAAATAAATATAACTAGATTTTACCTGCCTATCTTTATTTGACCCCTACAGAGTTTCAGGGTGTTAGCAGTAACTGATAATCAGGGTCAGAAGATAGATTGTCAAATCTAGGAATACTTCAGTGAATTTTAGCATTTTTCCTTCGAAAAGTTAGTAGTATCACTCATGACATAGTGTTTTGCCTTATGTTTCATAGCTTAAACACTAGAGAAATTTTCCACGTACCTAGCTGTCATCTTTATTCATAGTCATTAAGAAACTCTTCTATGTTTACATCTTTAAATTAAAACAAGGGTTGCCCTGGGTGGCTCAGTCAGTTAAGCATCTGCCTTCAGCTCAGGTCATGATCCCCGAGTCCTGGGATCCAGCCCCATGTAGGTCTCTGTACTCGGCCAGGAGTTTGTTTCTCCCTCTTCCTCGGCCCCTCCCTCTGCCCTCTCACTCTCTCAATTAAAAAATCTTAAAAAAAAAAAAAAGGAATTTCAGACACATGCTACAACGTAGATGAAATTTGAGGACATTATGCTAAGTATAAGATAGTTATAAAAAAACAAATACTGTATAATTCCACTTATATGAAGTGCCTTGTGTGGTAAAATTCATAGAAACAAAATAAAATGATAGTTGCTAGAGGCTGGGGGTAGGGAAGAATGGAGAATTATTTGATGGTTATAAAATTTTAGTTTTACAAGATGAAAAGAATTCTGGAGAGGTTGTACAACAGTGTAAATATTTTTAACACTATTGAATTGTACACTTAAAATGGTTAAGATGGTAAATACTATGTTATATATATTTTACCATAACTTAAAACACAGTTTATTGAAACAGGGATAAAACATTTAAGTGTACATTCTGTCCCCAGTCTTTTGAAGTAGAGACAAGGCTTGCCATCAGTGGATGGGGCGGTTTGATTGGGTTTTAGATTACCTTTCTTGCTTAAATTACACCCATCATTCGCCATCTGAAAATTACAGATGGTGAATGACAGTGTAGTTTAAGCAGGAAAAATTATGTACAGAGATATAGGAAAACTTACATTTTTTGGAGCATTTGTGTACATTCCTTTAGACTTTCATGACACCCCACTCCAATCTTTTGTAGTTGTCTAGCTACCACATAATTAGATGATGATTTGGAGCCAACTTCTTAACACATTCACTATAGTTTTATAGAAATGACTACCTTTCTTTGCATTCATATTTCCTCAGTTTGTAAATTTCACTTAGTTACATAACCACAACAAAAAGTAGAATTGGTGTAAAACACATTGGGGGTAAATAGAAGTAGCTTTTGGTAAGCATATAACTGAATTGGTGGGAGTAGAAATATTGAGGGTAATTTTTTTTTTTTTTTTAACAGAAACACAGCAAGAGAGAGAACATAAGCAGGGAGAGTGAGAGAGGGAGAAGCAGGCTTTTCACCAAGCAGGGAGCCCAATGTGGGGCTCTCAATCCCAGGACCCTGGGATCATGACCTGAGCTGAAGGCCGAGGCTTAACAACTAAGCCACTCAGGTGCCCCAGTTTTGAGGTTATTAAGAGAGCACCCTGTCAGTCATGGGCATTCAGTATGTTCTTGAGACCAGTCATGTTTTCTAGGGCGAGGGGAAGGGCATTGGTTTAATCTGGAGAGTTAATTTATCTAGTATATTTCTAATCTCTTTCCTTTGCATAATTTTTCATAGGTGAGAATATAGTTAAATAATCTTGTTTTTGAAGTACTTACCATAAATACAAGTTTGAAGGACTCTAGGGTAATCTGTCCTATAGTATGTCATATGTATAATTTTCCCCACTCCTCACCTATTATCAGCCATTTAAATTGCTTATAAACAATTCCATATGGAACATCTCTTATATGTAAAGTTTGTTCTAACTTAGCTATATCATTAGAACAGATTTCTAATAATTAAGAAGCTGCCTAGTTGTGAATTTTTTGGATGGTTCTCTGATGCAAATAAAATTGTTCATTATTTTCTCCCTAAACCCAGGTATTGGGGACACCCGGTGCTCCATATATGCGTTGAGTCCTAAGTAGATATGTGTTGAATACACACAATGCTGCTTTCCACTAGACCTTAGTTTTTCATTTTTTTTTTAAATAGACATGTCCACTCACACACTCTGTTCATTTCCTCTTTTATAATTGCTTTGGATGGTCGCTTTTATTTATGCAGTGGTATTTGCTTCTCTTAGCCTCTCTGTGTTCCCATTCTTTCCAGCTTTTATCTATCTTTCTATGAAATGTTGCATAACAGTTCTTGCCTATCCAGCTTTCTCTTTTCTAGCTCCTTTTCTGAAATTGAGGTCATCAGCAATGGTAGGTGCTAAGAAAATAACAGTGAACAAAATTCCCTGGCCCCACCTTCATGGAACTTAACTTCTCCTGTTAAATGTATTGTGCCACGTGTTTGTCTTGTTTCATCAACTATGTTGTATGTAAATGTGTTAGGCCCATAAAAGGTATTCATCAAAATGAGCACTGTAGATGGGAAAGAGAAGATTGTGCCAAGGGTTATGGATATTGATATAGGATATTCTTTTACTGTTACCACATGCCTGGGTTATGGATTACAGCATTGTAAGGGACCTTAAAAGGTTCATAATCCAATAACTCATCAGTATTTTGATATTTATAGATCATACTAAATGCCAGGCATTATGCTAAGGACTAGTGAAATGGAACAAGATTGATAAAGTCTCTGGGTTGATAAAACTAGTGCCTAATAGTAAAGTCTTCCATAACTTAGGGTTTATTGATTACAAAGTATTATATAATTATAAAAGAAAACATGTATTAAGCATTTATTTATGACAGACATTAAGCTGAGCCTTTGGTGTATATCAGTGCATTAAGTTCATACTACAGTTCTATGCAACAGATACAACCATTTTTGTTTTACATATGAGAAAAGTGGGGTAACTTGCACAGGATTGACAATTTACATTGCAAACCCAGATCTGTCTGATTCCACAACCTGTTATATCTTGACTTTTAACCAGTATATCCTGACTTCTGACTCCAAGTCCAGTACTCTCCCTTTTACTTTTTTTTGCCTGCCTTTACATCTCCCTCATCAAGGTGTTGTCCAACCTGTGCTTTAAATATCTTCGATAATGTAATACTTATTTTCTCCCTAAGATAGCTATCAAATCCTTGGATATCTCTGTTAGATAGATCTGCTTTATGGTATACTTAAAGAACAAAATCTCTCTCTTATAATTGTCCTGTTTTGGCCCTAGATATGTTCTTGGGATCATACCAAACTACATCAGCCTTTCAGATATTTAAAGCAAGCTATCACCTTTTCTCCTCCAGACATCTGTCCTTACTCAAATCCCATTATTTCAAATGTCTTTACTGTCTCAGTCACTGTGCACAACTTTTAGATTGCTTGGAGTTTCCTTACCGTGGATTCAGCAATTGCTGCATTACCTCCCAGTGTAGAGAAAAGACAGCACCATTCTCCAGCTGAAGTGGTAGAAGCATTTCCCACTCCTTTTTCTTAGAGACTCTCCATTTATTTAGTGATTATTTTATTAGAAACATCTGAAAAGGAAAAGAACCGCCTTCCTTTTCCTTTTATACTGTATAGGCTTTCTAGTTCTGGACTCAGCTATCAGAAATTATGTAGGCATAGCTCTTCCGATTTTTGCAGGGGCTTCAATGGGTAGGCATGACATAGGAAGATTGATATGTTGTGGGAAAGGTTGAGAAAAGATTTAGGAACTCTTCCCTGAGAATCATAAAGGGAAGAAGCACAGACTAGAGGGACAGTTTGGGTGTTTAATAGCTTGAAGGACACAGGCATGGTCTGGCGTGGTTTTGTGAAGCAGCCCTTTTGGGAGCCAGTGATCACAACAAATGAGGAGGAGAAATAAGAGCTTCTGTGCAAGAGGACATCCACGCAGAAGGGTAGAGGATGCTGTAGCATCAGCAACTGGAAATGGGTTATATATAGTGGAATTGATTAAATAATATATTATGGATAAGGAGATTTCTCACTGCTGGTGAAGGAAGTTACAAATAAGGAAAGAAAGAAAACTTGAAGGAATCCTTTTATTGGATTGAAATTGGAGATATTTGTGTGACCTCATAGTTTTTAATATACAGTGAGAGAAATGTAGATACAAATGTGTGTTGTGTTTCTGTGTATGTATATACATAATGCATATATTCCCTCTGCTCTGTCCACTAAGAAAGCCTGTGAGTAGAAAAACCCAGTGACCATCCCTGGAGTCCAGCATTTGTTTTCCAAATACTATACTCCTCTAAAAGAAACCAGGGCTCCTTGGAGAAATGACTGATTCTAAATCCAGGGCAAGGAGAGAGAATACAAGATGAGCCTAGAACATCTTGTTATGCTGGAAAGTAAGGACATACTCAGAGAATGATGAGATCTTGTCAGAAGGTCATGAAAGGCAGTTTGAAGGGGCTCCTTCTGGCCAAATCTGGGATAATTTAAACAATATAAATAATGATAGTAATGGATTGTAGCCCACTGAATAAAAGAGGAAACCATGAGTCCATGCTGATATAAATTGAAAGTTTTATGAAGAATGAGATTTTTATCTAGTCTCAAAAGTGCCGTCCCACAAAATGCCTATTAATTACAGTGGGGCACAAGTAACTTCTCATTTGATGAGAAGCCTTGGCAGACACAACCTTAATGAAGTAATCAGAGTGAACATCATGAGTAATGGGATAATTCAGTTCATGTGCCACCTGATGGGATGCATTGGGAAGAGGACAGCATCACTTTTGTGATATTCCTGCCAAAGATTCATGACCTGAAACTAGTCTTGAGGAAATATCAGAAAAAACAAATTAAGAATGAGGGACATTCTGTCCTGTAATATCAAGGACATGACACAAGTCAGGAATGTTAAGAGAAGACAAGATATCTACAGGCACTCATGATTCTGAACTTGATCATGTTTGGCAAAACTCAAATGGGGTCTAAAGATTAAATGGTAGTAATGTATAAATTTTAATTTGAGGGGCGCCTGGGTGGCTCAGTGGGTTAAGCCTCTGCCTTGGGCTCAGGTCATGATCTCAGCTTCCTGGGATGGAGCCCCACATCACGCTCTCTGCTCAGCAGGGAGCCTGCTTCCCCCTCTCTCTCTGCCTGCCTCTCTGCCTGCCTCTTTGCCTACTAGTGATCTCTCTCTCTCTGTCAAATAAATAAATAATATCTTTTTAAAAAAATGTTAATTTGATGATTCTGGTGCTTGTGTTGTACTTAAATGCACAATACACAGTACGACATACTAAAAATATTGAGGGATGGCAGGGCGTCATGTCTGCTAAAAGTTCCTTTTACTGTACTTGGATCTTTTGGGTAAGTTTTGGGCTCCCCTCCCCCACAAATTTAAAAGAAACCAGCAGAAGGTTAGTTTGGAACCTAAATTTGGAGAGTTTGGAATGTCAGGATTAAAAAATGGATTTTGCCCCATAACCAGTAAGGAGATTGAAACAGTCATCAAAAATCTCCAGACAAACAAAAGCCCAGGGCCAGACGGCTTCCCAGGGGAATTCTACCAAACATTTAAAGAAGAATTAATTCCTATTCTCCTGAAACTGTTCCAAAAAATAGAAATGGAAGGAAAACTTCCAAACTCGTTTTATGAGGCCAGCATCACCTTGATCC